>JARFIW010001330.1:600000-863684 GCA_036346225.1 Platerodrilus igneus | reverse complement strand
TTTAGGTATTAGTGAAATAAGATGGCCAGATAGTAATGACTTTTGGAAAGATAATTATAGAATAATTACAACTTCTTCAACTAATGGACAGGCAGGCGTAGGAATAGTGTTAGGTAAAAGATTAGGGCATAAAGTTAAAAAGTACTTACAATTTAGTGATATAGTCTTTGCAATTTCTAAATGACCTGCGTCATTACCATTTGTGACGTCAAATTGTAGCGACGTTGCCACTACCAAAATCCTATTGCTACATGACTATAATAGCGCCATCGTTAGAATACAGAGATTAAATATATTTAATAGCAGATGACGAATGTGATTTGTTACTTTTTAAAAAAGTATTTTTAGGATAAATTTCTATCGACAATATTGCAGATTAAAGTCATTAATTAACAATATTCTTTATTTATTTCTATATTTTTAGCACTGAGCATATATTAAATATAGTTGCGTATTTCTAATGCGCCTGATTTTATGTCATTAGTATATTATACCAGACACGGAATAATAACCACAGTTATTCAAGAGGTTATGTTATTGGAATTATAATTTAAACGTTTTGATTGCACAAATCGAAAAAGAAAAGGAACAAAATTACAATTCCATTTGTAAGTAAAATTCTCATTAACTTTGAATAATTAAGATATATCACTTTAAAACAATCTTTTAGATTTCTTTGAAACCATCTACAAAGGCTAAAGTTATGTTATGTACAATGCAAACGAAGAATTTAACACTTTCAAATCACCCTAAAATTTGTGGTGATCATTTTACTTCTTATTATTAGTATTCAACTGGATTGAATATGTAATGTTTTCAAAGAATTTTTAACAACTAAAACTATGTATAAGGGTAAAGGCTTTAAATGAACCAACTTTGAATTCTGTTGTTGAAGTATGCCGTTATTCAAAAAAAGAATAACTGTTAGATAATTGTTAATGTTCCCAGTAAAAAACCACAATTGTAAGTTATCTCCACAGTCAGTGTCATAAGCTAAAAATGAGAACCTTATAACCAAAAGGTTCAGCGACTAATCATTTCGATGGAATTCTTAAAGATGTAAACAGCAGTTTGTTAAATATACAAAAGCATGAAGGCACAAAAATCTTCCAAAAAATAGGCATTTGCTTTATTACTCTTCGAGGCCATATAATTGTTGCAGGTAACGGAATAGTTTGAAACATAATTCAATATACAATTTACCCTTTTTTGTGGATTGGTGTAATATAAAGACTTTGACCTTACCTGTATTTATCACCTCCAAAGTTTAAGCTAGTGTAGTATTGACCAGTTCGTTACCAACGTGTTTATTACATCCATTGAAATTGAAAGCTGTTAGGATATCTAAAATTTATTATCCTGAAAATGAATTTGCAGTCCATGTTTTAAAGACGTGTTACTCAAGAATTTAACAAGTACTAACAGCTTGTAATTTAACAATAAAATATATATGGTTGTACTTGTTTATTATACATAAAGTTTAAGATAGTTGTAATTAAATTAAAAGTACATCGTGTAAAAAGTTTTTTTTAGTTCTAAGTAGCCATGCGTTGTTACGTGCCAAATTGGCACTAAACATTTTTTAGTTTAGTCTTGCTGTGCGTGAGTTCGCGCCATAAATTCAAAAGACTTAGCGTGTATTTTTGTCACGCCAGAGTGCGTTTGCGCCAGATCGCGCGACGCGAGTGCCGGGAGAAAAAGTGGGATAAGTTTTCGGGGGACTCTGTAATGTGGCTGTTTTGCCTGGAACTTCGAGAAGTGCAGTTGTCGTGCTTGGTATCGTATCTTTATTTTTATTATGTAGATTTCCCTTGCTTATCTTTGTTTGTCTTTACCTGATAAACCTGTTCCTTATCGTTCCGCTACATATAGGAATTTGGATACGACCTTGGAGCAGCCCACGACCCGGGGAACGAATCGGAGCCCATGACTGCCGTAGCTGGTCGCTCGCTTTGGAAGGACGCTGGGCGTACCCTCCGTTAATTGTCTTGATGGGGGCCATCAGCAGCCCTGATGAACGTCAGCAGACGCCAACTTTAATTTAACCTCGCAGGAAGTCGTACCTATTTATGTAAGTACCTTATTTGTTTATACTGCATTTCGAACATTTATATTTATTCCGTAATTGCGCAATTAAATATGCTTATTGTGTGACGTCATTGACAGATGGGCGCGCTAAAATCTGTAACCAAGATAAGGGTTTCCATCTGCCAGTGCGTTACGTAATCTCGCGCTTGCGGGATTGTAATTATGAACGTTTTAAGTGTAAGAATTGCCGTCCAACGTGTTTTTTAGGTTGTAATGCGCCTTTTATAAATATACAATGTATTAACAATGTTATTTATAGCTTTTTCACTAAAAAATCAATTATCTAATATCTGTTAACCTTGGATTATATGTAGCTGTTTCGGAACACACCACACTGTCAAAAATAGTTGTTATGGTAACTGAAGTTTTAAATGTGGTGTGTTTGTTGACTTCAGTTATATTGTTGAGGGCATATTTTGTTTGTAAATGCAAATTCAAGTTTTTTAAGAAGGATCAACAAGTTAACCTCACTTTCAATTTACACAAGTACGTATATTTACATATAAATAAATAAGCAATTAAGTAATTGCATGCCTTAAACACTGTTTATTAGGGAAATTATCTATTTATATTAGATTAAAACATACCCCTTGCTTGTTTTTCGACTTTAAAAAACCGTTTTTGAAATTGTAAATCAACATTATCTTATCTGATAACAGTTTAAAGGAATTTTCTAGCAATCTACCTATTTAATTATGACATCCGAATTATTTTTAAAAGAAACCTTGTCTTTAAAAGCATTTAACGTAATGATTTGAGTCTTAAAAATATTTTTTAAAACGTTAGAGTACGGGGATCTGGTTTTATTTGTTAAATAACACATATTATGTACCTTTTTTATAATTTGGAGTGTCTTTTTGTAACCTAACCGTGATATATTTCTTTCATTAAATACTATCTTGCTCTAATACAGTTCTAAACGTGGTTCCTTAAGTGATTTATACAGTTACCGTAATTAAATTTAAATACTATACCTTATAAATGCCTTTTAAAGAAGATTTTGCATTTATATATAGTTAACGAAATTATCTAACCATATCTTTTACCTTCCAAAATGTTGTAATAAACTAAATCTCTTTATATCTGCTCCTTTAAATACTGAAATAAAGGAATTGTCGTTAACATTTTATATTTAAACTCATTTACGATGGTTGTTGATAACTCCCGCAATATCGAAAGAACATTCCAATAATTTGGAATACTGTTTCTTTATACATGTATTGTGGAATATTTCTTTTGTATAGCGAGTATGAGTTTGTCTTGATAGCATATTTTTTTAGATATCGATATTTCAACGTAGAACTTTAAGATCCATTAAGCGAGATTTGCCATTCGAATTGGTCGTCCAGCTCTGTATGTCTAGAACGAGACCCCAAGGACCGGTCGTTAAGCATTATAAGTCTAGACGAAATTTACATAGTAAGTTTGTCGTTTTAGAATTTGTGAATCATTTTTTAAGAATGATGTTGAAATTTTTTTTTATTAGTTTGGGTGAAACTCAAACCAGAGCTTCCCATCCTAGTAAATATATGTTTTACAAGATATCTTTCTGTTTTTCAACAATTTTATTAGTGAATGGAGTCTTGATTACTCTTATCTCTTCACATATCAATTTAAACCTCATTAAATGGCATAAAATTATCTTTAAAATCGTTCAACCCTACGTACATCTAAAAGCTTTTCACGTTTTACTTCCTTGACAATGTTGGCTTTTGGTGTTCCTCAGATTATTCTTTGTGATAATGGGGCACAATTTATCTCTAAAGATTTTCAGAATTTCGTCAAAAGTTACAAAGTACAAAAAATTTGGTTTAACGCAAAATACCATCCTCAAGTAAACCCTACCGAAAGAGTAAATAGAGTTTTAGTTACCGTTATCTCTTCCTATATTGATTCAGACCATACTACATGGGATGAACATATTTTTAAAATTGCTCAAGCTTTGCGTACATCTAAAGACGAAGCAACCCAATTCACTCCGTCATTTTTTGTTTTTGGAAGATATACCCCAATCGATGGGAGTTACTATGGTTTAGTGCCTGACGATACCAACGTAATTGAATTTGACGATAAAGTACGCTGGGACAAAGACCAACAGTCATTACCTTCTATCTTTAACGACGTTAGAAAAAATTTGTTAAAAGCTTACGAAAAGAGTAAGGACCACTATAACTTACGTAAACGAAATATTTCCTTTGCCTTGGGTGATCAAGTTTGGAAAAGGTATTATGTCTTATCGGATGCATCTAAGAAATTTTCCTCAAAATTAGCCCCTAAATTCTTCCTTTGTAAGGTCACCCGTGTCATTAGTCCCCTTATCTACGAATTTCAAGATGCTGAAGGAAAACGCCAAGGCAGGTGGCATATTAAAGACCTTAAGCCATTCTCTGCTGACCCAAATGCTACTTAAGTTTTTCACGTTCCATTCCTCTTACGATTTACCTAATATTTTTTGTTCTCATCATCAATTAGTATCTTTAATTACTTATTCCTTCTCTTATACACCTACCTTTTATACGTTTAACTCATTTACCTTAAACCTTTTGCTTCTGGTCGACTTTTCTTTGACCGTACCGTTACTTGTATATCATTTTATCCTCTAGACCCCCCAAGTATAACCCTGTCGCTTCATTTAATTAATCCTCAAACTTTTCCTACAGCATATTATTTGGTTTTTAGTATTTGTCTTACATCGTTTAATTGTGTGGTAATTGTCGTAACTTTGGTTGAAATAACTCATTGAATTTTTATGATTGGTTTTAGCTGATGTTAGAGTGGATGCTTTCTTCTTTGGGCTCACATAGGAGACGCGGCCTATGCCATTGTAAGAAATAGTTCATATTCGCAGTTGCAAAAAACTAGGATTGTCTATTCCATGTGTTTTTCCTCTGAATTATTACAGTCGCCCACATTATACTATATCATTATTTGTTTCTTTTCCTACTAAATCACCATAACTTATAAACATTTTTTTTCATTGTTTTGGTTGAACTTCGTGGTGAGGCGCTATTGCTTCTTATGGATATCTTATTAAATTCTCGGTTGTTTTAGCATATTGGGACAGTGTATCTGCATTTAATGGCTTATAATTAGGTATTTTTGTGTGTTTAGGGCGATACCGTTTTAAAAAACTACCTTGAATTGTAACAGTTGGGTTTTCGTGTGATTGTATCTGCAATTATACTTTTAAGTTGTTGTGTCAACTTTTGTCTGATTTTCTTATCGTAGTGGATGCACTCGTTAGGAAAATGATCGTACTAGTTCTCTTAAGAGCCTAGTGAATTTCAACTTATGATACCTTATCTTGTCGGATTAATATCGCAGGTGGTCCTTCAGACTGCGCTGTGTTTCAATAGGGACAAGTCTCTACCTTCTCTCGGACGCTTGTCCAAAAACTCTACTTTCTTATATCTCGCTGTCTCCGTTTCTGCCTTATTCTTCTTTCGGTAGACCTGTTCTCGTCCCGGAACACCCGTCTGCCACATAAGAGTGATGTTCCCTCACTCCGGGCTACTGACCACATTGGCTGGTTGAGTAACGCTTTGCTATCCACCTTTTTTTGTCTCTTTTGCTCAATGCGAGCCCTTCCTCTACTTTTTTTCTACCTGGAAGTGCCTCTTATGCATTCCAAATAACCACCATCCTCTTTCTACCGTTCCTATTTCTCTGCCTTTTCATTACCGTTAGTCACCGTGTGGTTGCGCGGGAAGTTTTCACAGACACCTGGACCCCGTCTCTGGGAATCTTTCGTGAGGTCATGCGGTGCCGCTGTCAGCGCATGGGCACTGACAGTGAAGGTATGTATGAGTGTGTGAGTGCATGTATATATATATATATATCGTGTGGGTATCGGGTGATCATATCACCGATATCGATTAACGGCGGGTGCAGGGCTGCACCCACATGCCTTTGCCGGTCTCTCGTGCCGTTTCTTGCAAACGGGCCTGCTTCACAGGTCGCTCTTTTTAGAGAGTACAAGAAATGCCCATTTAACGGCTTCACGGAGCCACTCTATCGTTATCTTATCTATTATCTTTGATAATAACTAAGCTAATATCTTTTCTTATTTATTATCTTTGATAATACCCTTAGTTTAATATCGTTATCTTACCGATTACCTATAATAATAATTTTAGTTAATATCGTTTTCTTACCGACTACCGTTAGTAATAACTTTGAGTTAATTTCGCGTTATCTTACCTATTATACTTAGTAATACTTTTGTTTAATATCGCGTTATCTTACCTATCTCTAATAATAACTTTAGCTAATATCGCGTTATCTTACTTAGTATCTCAAATAATAACTAAAGCTTAATATCGTTATCTTATCTATTACCTTTGATGATAACAATTTAAGCTCAATATCGTTATCTTATCTATTATGTTTAACAACAATTTGAGATCTTGTTTTATCTTTTTATCTTCCTAACGTTTGGTATTTATGACCAGACGTGGAAATTATTTTCTTGAAATTTAAGAAAAAGCTAACCTAATGTAGAAATGTAATTTGTTAGGTTAGCAATGTAAGGATTTAGTAGGGTGGTGCTTTTGGTAAATTTGTTGATTCACAACCATGTCATGGACAAGTTTTAATGTGTATCGTTAGTAAACCAAAGTACCAGTAACCAAAATTTGCTAGAGTGTAGAGTAACTCACTCTGTTGAACATTTTTAAATTTGGGCACTTTTTGCCAATAAAGAACAGTTTTGATGCAACGCTCATGTGCGTTTGCATGTAGGAAACTTTAATGTTAGCTTTAGTTTAGATAGGTTAGGCGACTTGTCGCATTTGTTTTAATTTAAGTAGTATTTCATGCTCCCCGACAAATTTGTGCTGTCGATTATTGATGTAGTCAAAAACAATGGGGCTACATTTTCCGTTTCCTGGTAATTCGGTAGACGTGTTATCGGTCGAAAAAACCAGGTGGCGCCTTAAATAAACATTTTGTAGGTTTTAAGTTAGGATTTACGTAGGGTAACTAGGATTTAGATTTTAAGCTGTTACTGTGCTAACAGATTTTTTCTTTTTTTAAGTTTTTTCTTTTATGGTTTTGTCGCGATTGTTACGTGCCAAATTGGCACTAAACATTTTTTAGTTTAGTCTTGCTGTGCGTGAGTTCGCGCCATAAAGACTTGGCGTGTATTTCCGTCACGTCAGAGTGCGTTTGCGCCAGATCGCGCGACGCGAGTGCCGGGAGAAAAAGTGGGATAAGTTTTCGGGGGACTCTATAACGTGGCTGTTTTGCCTGGAACTTCGAGGAGTGCAGTTGTCGTGCTTGGTATCGTATCTTTATTTTTATTATGTAGATTTCCTTGCTTATCTTTGTTTGTCTTTACCTGATAAACCTGTTCCTTATCGTTCCGCTACATATAGGAATTTGGATACGACCTTGGAGCAGCCCACGACCCGGGGAACGAATCGGTGCCCATGACTGCCGTAGCTGGTCGGAGCGCTTTGTAAGGACGCTGAGCGTACCCTCCGTTAATTGTCTTGATGGGGGCCATCAGCAGCCCTAATGGACGTCAGCAGACGCCAACTTTAATTTAACTTCGCAAGAAGTCGTACCTATTTATGTAAGTACCTTATTTGTTTATACTGCATTTCGAACATTTATATTTATTCGGTAATTGCGCAATTAAATATGCTTATTGTGTGACGTCATTGACAGATGGGCGCGCTAAAATCTGTAACCAAGATAAGGGTTACCATCTGCCGGTACGTTACGTAATCTCGCGCTTGCGGGATTGTAATTATGAACGTTTAAATTGTAAGAGCGTTTGGTTGACTAGTTCAATTTGATTGAAAATCTGAATCACTGTCATCACTATCACCAATGTTAATAATTAGAGGTGCATTATCTTCTTGATCAAATTTGATCTCACGTTTCCACCAATCTTTGATAATTTTTTCTACATGTTCTATCAAATGTGTCCAAATCTCTGGTATTATTTTTTCTAATGTTTCTTTCCACATTTGTAAGGTTTTCAACAGACCTCCCATCTCTTCCAGCGTGTCGGTTGTAGTAGCTGTTACTACCACCCCATACATTTTCAATTGAATTGAATATGCTGTGATACGGAGGCAATCTTAATACCTTATGTCCATATTGTTCGGCCAGCAAATCCGCTTTAAAAATCTTTGGCGGTTTATACTTAAAATTTTTAATTAATACTGATATGTTATAAAGCACATAATTTTGACCTACATCGTCACAAGTTAAATAAGCTTTGCTTAAAATCATTAGTTCCATAAGAAATTGCTTATTTAGTGTCGCTCTACAATGTTACTTTTTTTCTAGAAACTGTTAGATGTTTTATTTAACAAGTATAATAATACGACATGTTGTCTAAAATTATTGCAAATAATTTTTCCAAATTCTTTAATAATTAATTTTCAAATTTTGCTCATTCACTTCTCTGTAGTAATTTAGGTTTTTGTGGAAGACGAGAAAATCAATTTCTGCCACATTTAGTAATTCATTTACATTTCGGGCATATAATGTACCTAAAAGACTAATTACATTATACTGTATTAAGGATAAGTAGATACGACACCAACCTTTTTCGATCAATTTGTATGCTCTAACTGTCCTTATTGCATGCTTTGCTAGGTACACGGCTTACGGCACCATTCTGAAAAAGCCATGTTTTGTCTAAAAACACAAAAATGCTACAGATTCTCTTCTTTTATTTTCATATATGTTCCGGAATCGAATTCCATTTATTCATAATATTTAACAGTTTCATTAAACCTACTCTTGGATTATCTTTCGGCCATTTAAATCCAAGACTGTATTTAGGATTGTTCACTAACTTTAAAAACTCAACATGTTTCAAATTCAACCATACATGTTGCACTATAAATGTAACTGGAAAACAAATACTAGCGATTTTCACGCAGCCTATAAAGGTGATCAAACTAGCAACAAGTAGCTTAGTTCTGGGTCTAAATGAATGTCGTTCATCGTCTTTGGTTATTAGAGTTCAGTTTAATACTAATATGAGTTGTGAATAGCACTGTTTGAAGCAAAAACCAGCCAAATATCAATATAGAAAAACAGAAAAATTTAAGAGGTCGTTGACACCAACAAAACAAGGAATGGCATATAACCTAAAATTTAAACGTCAAAATTTAATATTTGGCTTTAAAATTATTGGCAACGTCGTAAATTGCTATTATTCAAACCAAAACTATAAAAATTTATATTGTACGGTATTAAGTTGACAAACATCTACATAATAGTTAGTACTTGTGTGACGTCACGGATGACGAGGTCTATTTAGAAATTGCAAAGACTATATATAGCACGTTTCTAGGGATTTCATAGATTTCAGTTGAATATAAGACCTACTTGAGTCCTGTCTTTAAAATGTCAGAAAGTTTTCTATACCTAAAACCGTCGACTGACAAATTTAGTAGGCAATGCTGAAACGTTGAACCCAATAAATATAGTTAATTGCTTTAAAATTAATATTAATGTACCAAAAAAGTATTAAAATGAAATTAGTTGTGTGGGACGATCTGTTGGATGATGATTTTGATTTAGGTTTTCCACGTCAAATCCAGTATAACTGAACTCAGGTTTTTCGAAACTCATTGCAGCAAATAAAATCTTTTACAATAAATACTACTAATAATAATTAATTGATAATTATTTTAGAAATAAACAGTTTAGGTAATGTCACTGGCAGCAGGAGAAAAGTCAAGAGAGAAATTTTATTTGTCATTGTAAAAGAAATGGCTTTTTTTTAGATTTAAGTCTGGGTTTAAGTGGACTCAAACGGGGGCTTTATTAAATCTCGGTTTAATCTATGACTTAGCAGCGGTGCAAACGCATTTCAGTTGTAAAACCCTACTTTAAGTTAAATCTTTGCTTTAACTATACGGTTCAACTGGCCTTTAGTATTATTCTACTCACGACGTACTTCAATTTATACGATGCTTAAAATATCCATCATATCTATTCGATAATACCAAACGTAATGGAATATGTTTCGCCTGCGTTATTTTCGGTGATAAATATCACTGATGATACATATCGAACAGAGGGAATAGACTCCCAGGGGCTACTCTAAAACGAGTCTCTCCACAGTATGGACTTGGCATCTGACCTTAATCTGATGACAACTTGACATGAAATTATAGTGCGTATTAGTTTTAGTACTCTAGACAATGGCTATACAAGTCATCACAAACCTTTAAAATTTGCCAAGAATACAAAAATTCAATATCCTTGGTTATTTTTTTATGCAAAATGTAAATTGGTTAGTAATTGCTAGAACAATAAAATATGTTTTGGTTTAGATTCTCAAAATTTAAACGAAATGCTTATGGGAGAGCATGCAAGTTTTCCTAGATTATAAGCATTTTTATAAATCAAAATTTCAATGTTTATTAATATCACTTTCAGGCCCTTACCGTAGAATAATAAGAATAACAAGAAGTGACACTCGGCTTTTTTAGGAAGACCTAGGGCCATATGCACCGTTTGCATTATAAACTCGGCTTTGTTAAGCGAGTTTATTTAATAAAGCTTGGCTTAAAAATGTTTGGTATGTTCCGTAGAAATTAGTGGGCAGCTTAGCTAAGCCTTGAAGCAGATAATTAGTAGTTTGGCAACGTTGTATATTTCAATTTGTTTTGACAATCCACCATTCTATTATCGGTCAAATATCAAATCGTATTTTATAATTATTAATTGCATTGCAATCTTCAGTTGTACTCATCATGAATAATTTCCCCAAAACAAGGGTTTCTAATTTTACGTATACGGAAAAGTGCCATTTATTAAGAATAATCGCTGATAAATATGCAGAAATTTTAGAGGATAAGAAAACAGACCGGACTTCTGTCCAACAAAAAAACAATGCATGGAGTAATATTGAAGCAAATTTCAATGCCACATCAGGAAATGATATCTTCCGAAGTGCATCATCTCTAAAAAAGTGTTACGAAAATAGAACTTCGGAAGACATTGGCGGAAGAAAAGAGAGAAGCTAATGCTACAGAAGGAGGGCCTCCTGCTAAAATTAAGAAAGATGAGACGGACGAGTTACTTATGAACATCGTTAACAGCAAAACACTGATTGGACTTCATAGTCGGTTTGACGATGATGCAGATGTAGCATTGAATGAAAATGGTGACACTGCCATCGAGTTTGCAATAGAGGAAGAGCAAGTCATCGATATACTACCGGTAAGAATAGTTTTTAATAGTTCATGAGACGTAGAATGTTGTGGAACATAACCGATTTATAGAATAAAAAATGCTTTTATAACTGTATTCTATTTTAAGGTTATAATTGAATAATTGCGGCTGTTACAATTTTTCTTAATTAAAACCAGTTGTTTTTACAGAGTTCAAATACTAGTATTACTCCGTCACCAGATAGTAATGACATTCCTGTTTTGGATTGCAAAAAGTTTTCTTCTCTGAAATTAAAAAATCCTGTCAGCACCCAATTGACATGCCATGATTATAACTCCCATAAAACCAACACGCCAAACAAAAACAAGGTGAGGTCGTTATAGATGCCTTACTGCTGCACAACTGTTAAAAATGTGATTTTTTTGTTGTAGAAAAATATTGTAACGCCAGGACCGCATCTCGCAGAAGACCTACAACATTGATTAAAACGCTTACTTCGTCAGATATCGCTCAGAAATATAATCTTTTGTTAGATAAACGCCTAGCACTAATCGACACACAATTAAAACATGCTGAGAATGAAAATGCTCTTGGAATCAAAAAACGCAATTTAGAGATAGAACTTCTAGAATTAGAATTAATTAATAAAAAGAATGTGAAATAGTCCAAAATAGTTTAATAAAGGATAAAAATTGATTATTTTATACATTATAACAATTTATAAATGTGCGAAATAATTATCTACTAATTCATTCCTAAAATCATGTTGTATATTGTGGTGAAGATTTAGCGGGGCAATTTGACCCTATTCAATTAAATAATCCAATTCTTCCGCATTAATGCCTATTGGAGGTGGTGGAACATCATTGTTCATTCTACGAGCAATATTGTGCAGTACAGCTGTGGCAACAATTATGCTTAATGTAGTTTCCACTTTACATCTCACGCCGTAACACAGAACCAGAAACCTTCTTTTCCATACACCAAATGTGCGTTCAACTGTATTCCTAGTGCGAATATGCGACTCATTATAAAGTTGCCGAGCCTGAGTCACGGCATTTGTTAATGGTGTTAATAAATAGGGTTTTAAAGGATATCCTCCATCACCTAAAATTTATAAACCTGTGAATACTGGAATCACTATAATCATAATCTAGTTAAAATTAAATACAATAAAGTTGCTGTAACCCTCACTTCTTGTAAATTGGTAGTTGGTAGGGTAAAACATGATTTGCATGCTACCTATATTGTATGTAGGTACAATATTAATTTGTGATACCTACCAAGAAGAATGCTATTTCCAAATTCACCAGCCTCAAATCTCATTCTCAATCTACTGTTGTTAAATATAGTAGAATCATGACTTGATCCTGGCCATCTTGCTACGATATTTATTATTTCTAGGTTACTGTCACATACCACTTGAACATTTAGAGAAAAATAAGACTTTCTATTTCTATAGACTTCACCATCTTCTCCACCTAATATTGAAACAATGGTAACCTACTATTGTATAGTTATATTTTCTTATTACCTGGAGAACGGATTCTAATGTGGGTGCAGTCAATACTGCCAATGACACGAGGAAAACGTGCTAGGTTGTAAAAATTATTTTGCAATGATATTCTTCCTCTCCGAGTCTCAGGAATTTTAATAAAAGTATTGTGCAAACTAGCAACTGCTTCAGACACTTTATTATACGAGATGCTGTCCCTTGATTCATTTGCATAAAATCTGCAACATTTACCTGGTGTCCATTACTCGCATAATATAAAAGAGCTGTTAATAGCTGGTTAATCGGTGATACACTGTTATTCCTAAAAATTTGAATTGGTCCAATGAATACTTATTATCTACAAAAATATTTATTTTACAGATCATTTTCAAATTCCAATCTATCTTCGATTAGCTCCAAAACGGCAACTGCAGCTTCTTTCGTCAGCCGAAATCTCCGAAAAAATGCCATTTCGTCCATGTCCTGTATATAGTTGGGTCTTTTATAAATTTGTTTAGGAAAACCAAACTCTATAATGTCCAATATTTCAATGTCATCTTCGAGGAATATCTCGTCTTCAATTTCCATTTTTATAAAATAAATACCCTGAAGCCGAACTAAGTAAGTCAAGAGCGATCAAGAGTTTTAATGAATAAAAATTTATAATTAAAATGTCAAAAAAGTTTGGTTATGTTTACTTAAGCTCGGCTTAATATTAATAAGCCGCCAAAATTTAGGGCTTAACATAAAACACGCTTAAGCGTTGCTTTATTCACGGTACATATGAAATGTGTACCTTAAGCGAGCTTAAATCTTAAGCTAGGCTTATTTATGTACGGTGCATATGGCCCTTAATTTCTTTGCTGATGTATAAAATCCGCCGTTATTTTGTTGGTATATGCATAGAATAATTATACACTCACGCTAATGTTATTCTGTGGTATATCCTTCAACCTTCCTTTAGTTTATTGCACTGTTCTTGTTTTAACTTATAATTTCACTTCAATAGGTTTCTTTATTACGTTAGAGCCAAAATAAGCAGTTTTGCATACAATAATCAATTTAAATATTTAAAGCAATTTCTAACTCAACGTTTTTGAATTTCCCGCTGCATCTGTGTACCTACAGAATAATGGCTGAAGGTCACGTATTTTTGGTACATGAAAACTAAAGGATTTTTAAAGAGTGTCACTCTTTTTGGGGGTGTTATTATTCTATGCCCTTACTTTCAAACCTGCTCTTAACCGCGCTAAGAAAACGCGTTGTTCATATTACATTAAAGCTCAAGTGCCAAGTCCATACTGTTGGGAGTCTCTCGTACCATAGAATAATAACACCCCCAAAAGAAGTGACACCATAGGTTAAATAAAGTGACACTTTTTAAAAATCCTTTGTGTTTCTGTACCAAAAATACGTGACCTTCAGCCATTAGGCGATTTTTTGCGACATACTTAAATTGTTCGAGTATGGTATGTTGAATAATCCCCCCACTATTTAAAAAATATTTACTTGTGCGGCACCGCGAAAACGTATTGTAGTTTCCTAACCTCGCTTTGAATAATTACCCGGTAAAGTCAAGCGTTTAACATACACAAGCATAACCTGGTACAGATCAGGGTATGTTCGTTTATCTGATAGAATGGTGCCGTACAATTTCCCCTCCAGTAAATTTTATCGTCAAAACGCAAGTTTAACACATAATTATGTATGTTAGTTTATGTCGCGAAAAATCGCCTATTATTCTGTAGGTACACAGATGCAGCGGGAAATTCAAAAACGTTGAGTTAGAAATTGCTTTAAATATTTAAATTGATTATTGTATGCAAAACTGCTTAATTTAGGCTCTCGTAATAAAGAAACCTATTGAAGTGAAATTACAACGTAGAACAAGAACAGTACAATAAACTTAAAGAAGGGTGAAGGATATACCACAGAATAATAATACATGACACTAGCCTGAGTTTATTATTATTCTATGGATATACGAACAAACTAATGGCGGATTTTATACATCCGCAAAGAAATTTGGTCTTCCTAAAAACGCCGTGTCACTTCTTGTGAGGTATAATCTACCCATCAACGTTAACGTATTGGCCGACAATACCCCTCCGGCTCTATGCAACCTCAAATCCATTACATAAAATAATAATAATGATCAAGTTTTGCAATAGTCGAAAAATGACCTTTATATAGAGATTAAATTAATACTGAATACATAGCGTCTTTTCGTACTCTTACAGGATATGAAATTTTATTTTAAAAAAATGTATACAATTCATTATCAATATGATGTATTGGAAAACTTTGTAATATGCAGAACAGCTATAGCAAAAATAAAAAAAAAAATGTTAATTTAGCTTGTTTCAAAACTATTGACCTTTTAAAGCTATCGTTGTATCTTATCACTGCGACTAAAATTTATATAATTTCCATTTTTTTAAATGCTTTATGGTTTATACGTTGCTACTGCATTTTAAGGTTTCTTTATAGGTTTAGCTCGTCTATAATTCATAATGATTTTAACAAAAGCTTCGTATTTTATTACCATATATGGTATTATATATGTAACAGCAACAACTGAAGAAGACCAAGGTGTAAAATATGCAGATACTTGTGAAGGTTTGTATAAAATAGAATATAAATTAACAATGTGAGGTTAGGTTAATGTTTTTAAACCGGAAACTTTAAGTTTCTAGAATTTTTATAGTATTTTGTGTTATTGTTTATTTATACGGTGTTATTTGGTTTGTATCGTAAATTGTGACCATTAGCCGTACGCACTCTGATATGGCCTTATATAAGTATTTTCTTCCACAGAACCTGTTTAGAACTTTTAGTATCTATCTTGTTAGTTTTTAACATTGAACAATATTGTATCAAAAATCTGATTACATACTATTGACATGCCAATTTTAAATTTTAGTATATTATTATACCCATAAGTAAACAAAGAAATTTTCGAAGGGATTTTGATTCAAGAAACTTTATCGTTACGAGACTAGCACTGTAATAGCTTTAAATTACTGTTATTGCAGTACCTACTTCTTTATAAAAATTGGGTGGTTTCAAGATCATTTTATTAAATAATATATTAACTTGATAACGAAAAATATTGATACTAACGAATGTAACCATTTAATAGACGTGCAACATGTGAAATTTGTCAATGTAACATGACATTTAAATGCTGGATTCGAAATTATAGTAACAGAATGTGAAGGTATTATTTTCAACTGAAAAAATTCTCCAACTACATCATATTTCCGTTAGTCTTTCTGTGTTCTTGATGCTGTATCTGAATGGTAATTGAAATTTTACTATATAAAGATTCTCTTATGTAACTGTTGATGACAATAACACTTCTCCATCCACCATGGCTCTTAAATGTAGTTATATCACCATCCATTAGCAAAGTCACTGAATTATGCGGTAAAGTGTCCTGTATACAATTTAGCTTGAGGCAGTCCTACATAAGATGAGATTTTTGTTAAAATCCTTTAAAAGTGTATAGACCTACTGTTGTGCTGAAAATATTCACCTTTTTAGTGCATAAATAAATGAATTGTTTCAGAGGATCGATGTCGTATACTTTTTATATAGAGAAATGTTGACTATATTACTTTGTTTAATTATCAGAAATATTCTCGATTTGCAGGTCTTGGTATCTGGAATTTTGTCTTAAATTGTCTCCTTTCTCGTCGATGCCATCCAAGAATAGTTTTTCAGTTCATCATAGTGTATCGCTGCTGGCAACTACAATGAAAATGATCTGAAAATTAAACACTGGTTATTGTACCTTTGTTATAAGAAGTTCCTTTTCTGGAGCTTCTAGTAAAAACCTGCCTACTTCATCTCTAAAGATTTTGGTTTTATACAGGGTGTCCCAAAATTGCTGGGAAATAAAGCTACCACGCATTGTAGATGTCAAAATAAGTCGATTGGACCTATTTACCTATATACCAAAATGTACTGTTTGTCCGTGAGAAGCGTTCAAACACAAATTTAGTTGGCCATGGACACAAAGACAACTCTTTTTTCACAAGTGTTCAATGTGACCTCCACCTGCATTAATGCAGAGGTCAATTCGACGTATGAAATTGTCATGCACCCTTCTTGAAATATCTTTTACAGCATTTTGAATTCTGTTCTACAATTGTTTGGGATTATTAATTTGAACATTTTACACTTGTGTTTTTAACGCTCCCCATATGAAAAAGTCGCAAGGATTTAAGTCAGGAGAACGCAGAGGCCATTGAATGGGTGCTTCGTGGCCTCTACCAATCTATCTACGAATAAATTGTTCATTAAGATACTCTCTCATGGCACGTGCAAAATGTGCTGGTGCACCATCATACATGAAGAACATGTTTTGATGTACATTAAGGGGCAAGTCTTCTAGTAATTCTGGCAAAGTTTCTTGAAGAAATTGAAGGTAGCCATCGCCATCCAAATGATCAGGCAGTCGGAATGGCCCAATCATAATATTGCCAATAACTCGGACCCAGATATTAATTTTAAATTCTCGTTGATAATGGCTACTTTTAATAGCATGTGGATTTTCATTAGCATACACAAGCTCATTGTGCAGGTTCGTCATGCCACGGCATGTAAAACAAGACTTATCAGTAGGCAAAATATTAGTGTGGAATCTGTTGTCAACTACCCTGCATTCCCAAACAATTTTTGAAAAACTTAAACGTAATCTGTGGTCAAGTGGCAGTAATTCTTGCACTGACTGAATGCGGAATGGATGAAGTAATTGATTTCTAATGATCCGACTTATGATGCTTTTTGGAATCCTAGTCTTTCGTTGCAGTGTTCTGATGCTGGTCTCAGGATTGTCATCAATTATTTGAAGAACAGCACCTTCCTTAATTGGTGTTTGGGCTTGTCGATGTCTTTCAGCGTTAGTTCTGACTGGCTTCAACGTTCCTGTTTTTCGAAGATCTCTTTTGGTTCGGGCGAAGCTTTTGTGATTTGGAAGTCTCCAGTTCAGATACTTCTCTTGATACATGCGGACACTTTCGAGGCAGATACTCTAACAGAATCCAAGAAGTAATGCATATCCACCTGCTCATTAAAAGGGAACTCCATAATTTGCTAGCTGCCAAAATTACACAACAGTAATAGCAATCAAAACATTAACGTTGATTGCGTTAAAGAAAATAGTACAAAAACAAACTGAAGCGAATAAATTATTGTAACATTTACTGTCAAAAGTGTCAAAAACTGAAGTGATACGATTGTGTTTTATGACATTTACATTTATGACTAACGCTTAACAGTGTTTGAGAAAACATTTTTTCCCTTGAAACTGAACGAAATACGGAGTTTTTATAAGAGTCAAAAAATGAAAATAATGTAGTAAAGTCTTTCTGTTAAAAAAAGTCTTAGAGCGGTATTACCACTCCTAGGAAACGTATAACAAAAATGCATGGAGTGAAGGTGGTTTTAACCCTTCTACAATTTCATTTAGATTACTTTGATTACTGAAAGCAGGGTATTCCTCTGAAATGCACTTTTGCGAAATTTCAATAAATTTGTTTCACACATTTCTGAGCAGCATACAAAAATTCGATTTCTGAAGTAAACTTTGAACTTTTCTCATGGACACTGAACATTTTGATATATAGGTGAATTGGGTCCAATCGACTTATTTTGACATCTACAATACGTGGTAGCTTTATTTCCTAACAATTTTGTGACACCCTGTATATACTTCAAACCCACACTTTCCTTAAAAAAGGACTTAGGAGATTCTGCTAATATTCGTATTATGCTTTATCCGTATGTTTGATTTGAGCACTGAAAAGACACCTCAAAGACTTGATTGTTTATAACTTTTATCCCATTCTTTAAAATATGCCAAAAGCACATTTCAGAATCTTGAAACCTTTTACCAATGCTGTCGTTCTAAGAAAGAACCCCGTAACTCTGATTTTTGTGAAAATAAAGATTTTGCTACCAGCTTACAGCTAGACTAAAAATTTATGATTTTACAAAGCTTAAACACCGCATCTCTCGTAGTTTAAGAGAAAACGTAACATTACATAAAATTCAAGTTGTTTCTGTATTATTACGATAGAACCCCGTATCTGAAATTCCCAAGATAAAACCCAGTAACTTTTATATAGTTACGTAGGTTTATCTTAGCAAGTAGAAGATACAGTATTTTTATGTAGTAGGCGGCTATCTTTGGCATGCATTTTTACAATTTGCCCTTGTAACTCGTTACTTCCTAACGGGTAGACCGAAAATTCGAGAAGACAAAGTAAAATATTCACTAAAAGATACTGTAGGCAGAACTCATTTTGTTTGCAAACCATTCTTTTTGTCTATGTTAGGATATAGGAATACAAATGGTTGGGTTATACAAGGAGCGTTTAAAAATGTATCGCTTTCACAGATGATTCCAAAATGTGATCAACACGAGCGGCATGCAAATCCCAACAAAATTGATACGAATATAGTTGACAATCACATTGAAAGTTTTGGTCCAACCATATCTCACTACAGACGCGAGCATGTGCCAAATCGTATTAATGTATAAGGATTTTTGTAGTAAAAATTTGGCCATGAAACGTTCTTACGAGTTATATAGGAAAGTATTATCTGCTAAAAATATATCTTTTACCAACTCGGCCATGAAGAAAGTGAGTTCCGTGAAGAATTCAAGTTGCACAATCCTAATGCATACCTCGGATAATCTTCAAAGCGAATGTTTCAACAGTGATTCTTGGTCTAAACACGTTTCGAAAGCAAAAAATTGCAAGGACATAAAAAGTATGCCAATACAAAGATCGATTGTGATGCAGTTTGCGTATCCATTGATTTACAGAAGGTCATATTGTTACCGCGAATAGAATGCTTTAAAAAGGTTTTATTTACTCGGAGAATTGTTGCTTATCACGAAAGTTTCGTGCCCTTGGGAAAAACTAGAGAAAACTAAAGAAGACATTACTAGTTGTCACTACTTATTCTTATTAGCTCATAGGGATGCTCGCGAAATTATTTTTTGGATCGACAATTGCGCAGCCCAAAATAAGAATTGAACTATGTTATCGTTTTTCATATTTAAACTCCTCCGAAATATTGGCTGACACCATTACAATGAACTTTTTTGAACCAGGTCACACTTTCATGAGTGCCGATAGCTTTCACCACAGTGTAGAAAAATCTCTTACACAACAGACCAAGTCTTATGATTTTCATGATTTTGCAAATGCTGTAAAAAAAAGTTTGGTGTAAAGTGAAAGTCAAAGAAATGAATATAACAGACTTCTTTGAATGGAAAGATGGGACCTCTTATAAAAACTAAAAAATAGAAATGGTACCCGGCCTTATCTAGCGGATATTATCCAAATAGTGGCTCGCAGGAATAAGAAAGTGTTGTATTATAGAACATCACGTACTGAAGATATGATGGAGTTATATTTTGTTTTGAAAAAAGCTTACAAACAAGGAGGAATTAATCAGCTACCTCTTCCAAGAGTAACAGCATATGGCGTGACGAAAGAAAAGAATCAGAGTATTTTAAAAAATTTAAGTGGGGTAATTCCCTAAAATCGAAGACGTTTTTGGGATGATTTGTCTATAAAAAAAATTTAATTGTACCCGTGTAAAAATATGTCGCTTTTATTCATCTTTCAGTCTTAGGTTTAAAGTGTATTACATTAATATTTAATAAGTTACTTTTCAGTTTTTAGTGTACAATTTAACTTTTAAGTTCGTTTTTGTCGTTTAAACCATAAGATGGTAAATGTAGCGTACTTATGTTTGAGCAATAAAATGCGATAGTTATGCAGTTCTTTTTGTTCGCGTGTGTCCTTATAAAATGTAATTTATATTATTTATTTCAAACACTAAGTACGTTTTACTAAAAGATATTAAAAGATTCAAGCTCATTTTGCTAAGAAAAACCCCGGTAATTCTAGTTATGTCGATTTTAACTGAAGTAATGAAGTTTAAATTCTACAGTTTTCCTAAGTTTAAACAACGTAACTGGATCTTTTTTAGGTTTTTTTAAACAATTGCATTTTTTTTCTTGTTTCTAATGCATCTTCAGCTATATTTTAACTTAAAACTACAAATAAAATTTAATTTTTTAACGTTGGTACCACATGGCAAACAGTTAAACTTTCAACCCAAATTTCTCAAAATTAACGCGACTGCAGATGCGCCGTTCTTTCTTAGCATGGCAGGATGGATAACTAGCAAAATTATGAACCCAATTTTCCTAAGAACATTCTGTATACCAACTAAACAACTGTTCATAATAATAATACAAGCTTGAATAAACATTAAATATTAGTATTATTAAGATCCACACATTTTAAGAGTTGCCGACCACCAGCATCTGTCGTTAATTAATGTATGAGGATGGCATATTTGATTGTAATGTGATCGGCCCTTTTTTCTTTGTTCAAAGCCTTTCATGAGAGATATTTATGATTTCTGGAAACCAAATTGTTTGATCTTTCAAAAGATATCGATCTAGATAGAATAACGATGTGGATTCCAGTAAGATGGCAATTCTCATATTACCTATCAATCAATGTTGATATCTTGAAACTTTTCTAATGAATTGGACAGGATGAGGTGGTGTAGTAAACTGGAGCTACGTTAGCTACATCGTTTATACTGGTCCTCCTCTTTACAATATTGTTGTATAGTGGTGTGGTGTTATTTTCGAACTTCATTTGTTAGCAAGACGTGCTCTATCACTACATAGGTGGTTCTAATAGTCTCTCGATTTGGGCAATCGATACATGAAAAATTGTAACAATTTTATTTTCGCATTAAAAATCTCTGCATTAAAGGTATAACGAATGTTAAAACACCTTTATTAACTAAAGTAATAATACGTGTAACAATCAAATTTTTGCATTAATACAGTATCTAGAGCCGTTAGTCTATTTGTTTCGGAGGTCGGTGTATTCCACAGCCACAGGCACGCGCGTGAGAGGATTGACAACCCCCCTCGGGACCCTCCCACCATGCAAGAACGCGGCAGGGGCACTCGTCGATAGGTAAAAGCAGCGACAGCATGCATTCGAGGAGAATGGCGAGTGACCTCCGGGTCGCATTAATTGTGTAACACACTTCCTGAGTAACGGTTGGTATTGTATATTCGTTATCCTAGTATCTAATTTAAAAATTTGTTTAGCGCAACTACGACTTACAAACTACGACTTACAAACTACGCAACGAAATTATATTTATAACTAAGATTAGACCATGGAAGATTACGCTACAAAATTTATGCAACTTTGAATCAATGTAAGAAACCCACTTCGCTTCAACACCGGTATTTAAAGCATGGAAAGCAGGAATAATTAGCTGCAGACTCCGACGGCGATGCAGTTTCCAATCTAGCCAAGGACAGCAGCCCGGGTTTGGTTCGTAATAGCTTTAAGATTTCCTCAGTGCTTCCTTCTAAAAGCACGTTATTTCGTTTTGTTTTATAGAAGCACAAATTTGTTATTCAGTTTATCTGTAGCTAAGCTGGTTTTCTCCAGTATCAAATTTAAATTTCACTTAGTTCCGTAGATATGTGACTACACGTGGCTTCAGCATAAATTAACAGCTGCGGCTACGTCACTTGTTTGTTTAAAATATGCCGTCAACAATTGCACAATTGCAAGCAGATGTTTAGTATTACATTACTACCACCTTTGATAAAATTAGAGAATATCTTTGTGAATATTTTGACTTCAAATCGATTTTAATACTGTTAACTTAAAAGAAAGTTTTGTATATTAATTTGTAAATGACCTACACAGATCTGATTGGGTTAGAAAACCTTAGTATAACCAGTCACACTGGGTTGTAATATATTTGAGTAAGAATCAAGTTGATAAACTTTACAATAATTCTTCAAGTAATTCAAGTATTCATTTTATTTTATTGCATTAAATTTTATTTACAGAAACAGAAAAATTCTTTCTAGTAAATTTATAATCCACGCTTAAAGTCTTTTTATTCTGATCTAGTTTGATCAGACCTGATAAACAAAAAGCAATAAGAGTTCAATTTTTATGGTACCCTTATGTAGGAAACATTCTTTTGCATTTTAGACATATTTGAGGGACACAAATAGTGTTCCCATTGTTTATGTGACTTAATTATTATTTTTCCTTACAAGAACAGCGTCTTATTCTGTTAAGACAGGTTTTTGTCAGCGAGCGATCTTTTTTCTTTGGGTCTCCACGTCCGCCCTTAGAAATTAGCCATGCCATTTACATGAATCAATCTGGACTTGGTGGCGCCTGTTTGTTTTAGTTTGAGTGTGACCCCCACAGATTTCGACTTACCCCCATTGCTCATAGCTCTACCCAAGGAATAGACCCTAGTTACGCCGGAAGACTTTGTTTTGCAGACACCTAACTTGGAGCATGGTGATTATAAAGTATTGTCGGCCAGAAGTATAGAAAAGCGTTTCACTAGCGCCCATGCGTGAGGCTAGCGGAGCCAATTAGAGAGAGGAAAAATCGTTACAAAATAAATAAGAAGATATAAATCTTGGTGGCATAAAGTAGTATCCAAGAGGTGCAAAGTGGCTACAGTGGTTACTTCCTTTAGTGCAATGAATTAAGTTCGAAATGGCATAATCATATAAATATAATCTTTAGTTTTTAATTTTATTTTTCCCATATTGACATTTACTTCTCTCATCATCAGGTCTTCAGTCCCAGAACTGGTTAGACGCGTGCGTACTCTCATTGTCTCCTATTCTGAGCTAACCTACTCATTCCTCTGAAATGTCCACAGTCTGCATCTATCACTATCTGCATGCGAAAGTCTGGTCTCGGTCTACCTCTACTTCTCTTTTTCTGTCTCTGATTGTAATGTATTCTGTACTATTCCCCAAAAATGCCTTAGAACGTATCCTGTCCTTCCATATCTGCTATTTTTTTGTTTTCCACAGATAGTGTTATTCCTCTACTATTTCTATAACCTATTTGTTATTAACTTTGTTTATCCATGCTACCATCCTCATACATCTAAAGTACAACATTCCAGAAGGTGTCTATCTCTTTCTGTCTGCTTTTTCTATTGCCCCTATTTCATAGACGTACTGTACTGTGCTCCACACATATGCTTTGAACAATTTTCTTCTTGTTTCTATGTTTGTAGTCTTTGATCATAGCTGCTGTTCTTTCTTGTTTGATGCAGTTCGGTCACCTTCTATTGTTTTACAGTTATATACCCTATTTTCCCGATATTCAGTGTAACTTTGTTAAACAAAACCATACAAACTTCGAAAAATCATCAGTAATAGCGAAAATATACTGATACTGTTTTTTTGTGGATGGGATCGGTCCCAAATAATCGATATGATAGGTTATCAAAGGTCCATCTAATTTTTCAATTGGATGTAAAATCCTTCGTTCTTACCTTCTTTTCTATTGCATAAATTACACTTAATGCAATTTTGTATAAAATTCTTAATTTTTTCCCTCAGCTTTCTTATACAGAATTCTCTTTTTACCACCTCTTCTGTTTTATTTACAGCAAAATGACAAATTTCATGTGCACGTCTAATGATGTCAATCTCCATTTTCTCTGGAACTACCAATAATTCTCAACCTTTCTCATATTTGTATAACACACCATTGATCAACCCAAAATCTTCATACGGTTCTCTATTTGCTAACACTTTGATTGTTTTTATGTAGTCGTCTTCCTCTTGGGCCTTTCGTATACGCTTAACTAAACTAGTTTCGATTAACGTACTCCCCCATCGTTATAATTATAGGATATCAGCTAAGTGCATCCACATGCAGCATAGTACGTCCTCGTCTAGTTCAGTTTCATATGAATATTCCTTTAACAACAATGCCCATCTAGCATCACGAGTTATTAAGTCTTTCTTATTCATTGTCTTCTGAAATGCAAAACAATCGGTAATAATCTTAAAGTGAATGCCCAATAAATAAATTCTAAACTTCTTGATCGTCTCAATAACAGCAAGAACTTCTAACTCATAACGTGTATATTTTCCTCCTCCAGAATCATCTTTTTACTCATATAATATACAGGGTGGAAACGAATATTTCACGAGCATCGACTAACAAGTCGTTGAATCCTTTATCTGATCTGTTGTCTGTTAACCAATTAACTAAAGTTTTTAAATTAGCACAGGCCTCTGCTATATTAAAATCCTCAGTTTGTAAAAGTTTACTTACAATATTGACTTTATTTAAAATATTATACCATAAATTCAACATACATATAAACTCAACATTTTTAATTTTTATGCAAACGATGATGCCGTATTTTTTGAATTATTGTCAAAAGCTTTATTTCCTTCACTAGAGATTTCAAATAGAGCATCGTATATTTCTCCAAGCTGATATCTTAAAGGAGTTAAAGCATTAACTCTACTAGACCAGCTTGTATCAGATAAGGGTTTTAAGGTTATATTTGAGATATTTGTTTTTAAGACTGACCAACGGTTAGTTGAAGCGGAAAAAAAATTATAAAATTCCTGTACTATAGAAAAAAAATTTACACTTGAAATATTTGATTTTGCGGAAATGTTCACGACAAGGTTTAAACTATGGTTGCAACAAGGCACAAAGAATGCCCTTGGATTTATATTAAGCATTTTTTTGTAATCCATTATGTTTACCGTGCATGTTTGCACCATTGTCATATTCTTGGCCGCGTAAATTATAAATATCTAAGCCATTTTTTTCCAATGTTTCTATTAAGAAATTTTTCAAACCCTCACCTGTACAATCATTTATAGGGCAAAAAGTTAAGAAATGTTCTTCGACAACAATTTTATTTTTTTCTGAATTAACGAATCTAACACATACTGATATTTGTTCTTGATGACTAGCATCCGGGGTACAATCAAGTACAATTGAAAAATATTTAGCTGTTTTAATCATGCCTAAAATTTTTAATTTAAGATTTTCTCCTATTAAATTAATTATTTCGTTTTGAATTTTGTCCCCAAGATAATGAGGCATTTTTATCTTTTCCTTCTCGTGTGCTCAGATATTATAGGATCAAATTTTGCTAACATTTCAATGCATTTTAGAAAACTGCCATTATTTTTTTCAAACAGGTTGCTATTGGTACCACGTAAAGCCAAGTTTTGCTCAGCAAGAAATTGAATAATATAAAAAATGCGCTCGATAACTCCATGCCAATATTTTGTTTCTATATTAATTAAATTTTGAGCCGCAGAATCAATAGTTGCCATTTTTTTTTAAGCGAGTGAAACATTCTGACCATTTTTTTAAGTTCTCAAAATGAAATTTACTTTTTTCATGGATACTTAAATGTTCACTAATGTGGTGCCAGTCATTATACCCATTTTCATCACTTAATTTAATTGTTTTTAAAGTATTTGAAAATATTCTACAACAAAAACAAAACACTGAATTTTTTCTGTTGAATATAAAAGCCACTCCCATTTGACTTTTTCATTATTAGACAAAATTCGTGAATAATATTTATCTGAAAACCTTCGGCCTGATATTTTATCATTGGGATAATTTATACAATTTTTACTTCAATAATGAGTAGGCCCGGTTTCAATTAATATTTGTACATCTCTAGGAGACAATATTTTTGGCCACAAACCTGGATCTTGAGGAAGTCGCGCATCGTCTACTTCCGCAGAAACTACGTCTTCGTCTTCCTCAACTTCGTCTGTAGATGTTGATGGAATCTCTTGTAGTTTAGACTCCTCTCGGTCCTCTCTCGAAGTCGATGGAAGATCTGCATCTGTTTGTATATTTGTGCTTGAAGGTGAAGGAAAAAATACCGTAATTTTGGTATTCGTCTTCTCCAGTTTTTTTCCCCGCTTTCTTTTTTTCATCAAATTTTGATATCTTGAAGGCTTTTTTTTCTTTATTAAACATCTATAATAAATTAAAATAGACTATTACAGAATTGAAATTCCGCTAGATACGCCAATCTTAAAATTTATTTATTATTTTTGTATTCATATCGGCAACAACATACAATTTACGAAATTTTGAAATTATGAAGTACCGATTTTGGACACCCTGTATCTCAAAAATTAACTGTTAAACTTACAGCTTTGTCGCAATGGACACATTAATTCATTAATAGGTCAAATTCTGCAACATATCAAAATTTGTCAAATTCTGACCGAAGGGTATTTATTTTCCATTTAAAACGTGCCCTCTCTATCTAATTGTAAAGTAAAGAGTAAAGTTAGAAACTTACCTTTTACCTCGAATCCTCTAATAATGTAAAATATCGAAGAACACTTAACTTTTTTAATTCAGGTGCACAATTTACAGTCTTTACGACACTTCGATACACAATGTTAAATGAATTGTTTTTAAAAGCGCGGCGGTATTTATAAAGATTCAAGACTCAAGATTCAACAGGAAGGAATGAACGGGAAAACTTGCAGAAATAAGAATAAACTTGCTTTCTGCGTTCTAATCAACATATAGGGATGAGCGCGAGCGCTGTTACGGCAAAACATCGATAACTGATAATGATCGAATACATAAACATAATAAAAATAAAATTGTGCAACTAGCGCAACGTCGCGATATTGGAGTGTTGCCCTAATATTGTAGATCGTCATCGGTTGAGAACATCTGATACAAAACATCGATGTTCCGATAATTAATGGAGTTTAATTAGTTATTCATAGCGAATGCGTGCATAAACGTACAGGGGACCTTTGGAAAGTCTCGTGTCTCAAACAAAAATAAGAATTTTGGTAAGTTTTAAATATTACCGTAAGGCGCCTCACGGCGCCTTTGGACTCTTGGTGCCTTGGGTTTTTGCCCTTGTTGTCCTTATGGATGGCGCGGCCTTGGCAACACCGTACAGAACTGCCAATCTTTATTGTGTTAAATGACAGTATCCTTCAAGCGCAAACCTACGTATTTATTTACATATATTTGCCAACACTTCATTACTACATGTGACATCCTAAAGTTAAATCGAATGGACTATATACGGTTTGATATCTCAAAAATTCATTCTAATTAGTTTGTATGCTTCGTCTGTTTTTCCTATTTCCATCAAATTTTGTACCGCTTTGCAGTTCTCATCAATCTATTGTTCTTTAGCTTTCCTGCTTTTGCAAATAATTTCGCATTTTATGACTTTGTATCTCTGTTTTTATGCTTTGTCTAGTTTGTTTTTGTATTTTCGCCTTTCTTTTATTAAATTCAGAATATCCTTTGTCATCCATGGTTTCTTACTTTCTTTTTGTTTATATTCCAGAATATTTCTAGCAGGATTTAATGTTATTTCATTCTGTTTCTACTTGTTTAGTATCAGAAATTTTCCAGATGCCTTTCATTCAGCAAACTTTTTCTCGAATATTTTGTGAATATCTTTATCTTTTAGTTTCTCAAAGTCAAAGTACCTTTTTCCAAACCTTTTTTTTTTAATTTAAGCGGGGTAGCTTTCATAATTATTAAGTTGTGGTCAGTGTCTATATCTGCTACTGGACAACTTCTCAGTCTTTCGATTGATTCCTAAACGTTTCTCTGTGCCTAAACCCAGTAAACCTACTACTGCTCCTTCCATACCCTCACCTACCACTGCATTAAAATGTCCCGTTATTATTAAATTTTCTTGTCCGTATATGAATCTTACTATATCTTCGATATTTTCGTAGATCGCTTCTACCTCTTCATCACGGTAGTTAAAGGTTAGCACGCATACTTGTATTATTACTGTATCTATAAGTTTAGATTCTAATGTAACCATGAGCACTCTTTTGTTCTTTTGCAAGTAATTTTCCACAGTCCTTTTTTAGGGTTCCGTACCTTATAAGGTATAATGGAACCTTTATAAGATCACTCTCGTGTCCGTACGTCTGTCTGTCACAGAGGTTTTTCTCAAAACTATGTAACGTAGGAATTTGAAATTTGGCACAATGCTAGTCTTTACGGCACACACGTATATCGACAGTCAGAAAATAGAAAAAATATTTTTAGATTAAAATGACGAGGGTTAATTCGATCAAAAGAAAAAAGTTTTGATAAATATATCGTGTGAGGTATCATTTGAAAAAGGATTCTAAAAGACTTCTAAAATATTTTTTTATAATTTTCGGTCCAGTAGTCTTCATGATATAGCTCAAAATGTGCCAAAAATGACCATCTCATCCTGTTCTACATTTCCAAAGCTAAAAATTTGATTTTAATAGGGATAGTAGGTATTGAGTCATAGATTATCGGAAAACTGCAGGTTTTTTGATAGTACAATAGTTGCTGAGAAAAAATATTTACACACAGTAATAGACAACGTATTTACTAATGGACCAGTACAATGTGGGACAATATATTCATTTTTCAGTTATCACAATCAAATTTGGATAAGATTTAAATATACATAAAAAATAAAAACAGCTTAATTTGGTTTATTGATTGCTCACTGTAGTATTGATATGGAACCCTAATAGTGCGAGCTCAACTCGCTCTTAGCTAACTTTTTTTTGTATAATATCCCTATTTCAAAATTTCCTTCCTCTGATCCTGTATGAATTGCCCTAAAGTCTTCTCTCCAAAATCCCCCGCCTCTTGCTACCGAACTTAGCCAATCCCTACTACATCTAATGCTAACCTATACAATTCAATTTTCAAATTCTCTAGCTTACCTATTTGCTTCATACTTCTGACATTCCATGCTCCAACTCGCAAAAAGTTACTGGTTCTTCTTTTAAACCTGCTGATCACATCCTGCAAAATAGTTCCCTCTGAGGTCAAATGGGGCACTATTTTAACTCGGAAATCTTTTACTTTACATGTGATTTTCCAATGCTCCACCCGAAGGTACTACATTGGTCAGGAAGCGAGTTTTTTTTTTACCTGGAAAATTTGAAATTTTGCCGAACCCTTGCTGTTCCAGGTAGGGATCTTTAACGGCGTGACAACACTCACACGGACCTCCATTTACCTCTCATCCGAACGAGGGTGTATTTTTGAGAAAATGCTCGCCTAACATTTTTCAAGCGGACCGTGTCGGGATTCGAACCCGGGACCTTGGGCGTAGTAGTCACACACATACCACTATGCCACGGAGCCGCCTGGAAATCTTTTACTGCAGTTGATGCCATCATTTAAAAATATTTTTAGTGTGTGCATACTTGAGAGGCACCGTGGCGCAGTTGGTATGCTTGTGACTACTGAGCCCAAGGTCCTGGGTTTGAATCTAGACATGGTTTGCTTGAAAAATGTTAGACGAGCATTGTATACAAAAATATGCCCTCGTTCAGATGCGAGGTAAAATGTAGGTCCCCATGTTTGTGTTGTCATGTCCGTTAAAGATCCCTATCTTATTTGGAACAGCAAGGGTTCGGCAAAATTTCCAGTTAAAGAAAAAATTTGCTTCACGGCCAATGTAGTACCTTCGAGTGGAGCATTGGAAAACTCAAATGTAGTGTGTGTACTTGGGAGGTAATGTGGTGGTTTCTCATTGCCTTTCACATCGCAGTAGTGTGTCTTAAAATGCCATACCGACCCTTATAACTCTGCCGCTTACAGTATTGAAAGAGCTGCTGCCCTTTTACGGGGACCTATCCTAATCTGGTTCCTTACTAAAGATCCCACTAATTTAGTTAAACGTATAGTTCGGCTCTTTAGCTCACTGAAACACGCAAGCCAATCTACCCGTTCTTAGTATTCTAGAACTTCTTCAAGGTGCAGGTCCGTTCAGAAAGGAAAAAACATCTTTGATGAACAAAATTTTAGATGTCCCTTAAAAAAATATTATTAATTAGATTAGCAATATTTTGTTTAATCATCAGACTTGTTCGTGGGATATAATGCTCAAAGCGAAATAAAGTGATTTAATTTTATAATAGAACTTGGTAGTTTATCATTAAAGAAAATTTGTTATTTTTATATAGGCTTGACAAATATGTTCATGGAATGTCATTATAAGTTTAAATAAGATTTCCGTTGATATTAATCCCACAAAAAATATAAATCGCCAGAGTGTTTTTAAATCTTTAGAATTGAACCTCAAAACAAAAAAAGGAAATAATTGCCAAATATTAATGGATAACTTCACTACAAGTAGTAACTACATATTTAAAATGAACCGCAGAGCAAATTTTTTCATATTTCTAATATTTAAGGTTATTTGGGTTATTTTAGGTAAATTTAGAAATAGTAACTATTCTTCATTTGGAGTGTTATGTGATTATGAATGTGACACAAAAATAAATAAAGTCTTTAATCAGATTTCTCATAATTTAGCCTAAAAGTTTAATTTTATTTTTGTAGAGTTAGCACGAGAGTTTAAGCAAACGTGGTAAGCCAAGTTGATTATAATGAGGATGACCATACATCCTGATTGTTCAGGTTTTTTTACTTATGTCTCGAAACTTCAATTATAATTTCCAGAATTATTATTTATACCAAGTTACAGTTACATATATGTATAACATTCGACTTTTTTGTTGTAAATTCATTTAAATCATTTGTGATTATGTTAACTTTATGTGCGCTTTATTTATCTATCATTCTCTCTTGCTAGTTATTATATGCAGTTTGTAGAGTATTAGTGCTAATGATCCACCAGTACGTGATCCCGATAGTATCATTATTTGCAAAGAGTAAGTAGGGAAAGTGATTTTTCATCATGTTGAAATTATAGAAATAATTACAATATTGTGAATGAAGTAAATAGTTGTATTAAAACTTATTATCTATATTTTTTCTATCAATCTATTCCACAATGAATTGTGGTAGATTAACATTACCTATCGAGAATTCTTATGTACTTGTATCAAGCCCAGGGTAAGGTTTGGATGGAAATTGGCTTATAGTAAAAGAACACTCTTAAGACATTTAGCTAACTGGGTTTTTTGGCCCACGGTCGCATGAGATTGGGTCAGTGGGTATATTCGAGTTAAAAGAAACAGAATAAAGGACGCCACCTAAATTTTTTATAAAGCAACTGACTAAATGAATTTGCTTCAAGGAAAATTTGGAAACCTATATTATCATAAACCACTTTAAATACAACGTTTGATTGTCACATATATCATACTTACATCTGTTCGTCTTCTTCAAGGATCTAACGATGAGTGGGGTGACTCTGAAACATAGTTTCTACCAACATAGACACCCTATATATCTTACGGATCAGTATGATTATAGAATCTTTGAATTAAGTTCAATTGTCTCTACTATCATGGTACTCTTTCGGATAAGTTTACTTTATAAACTGCGTAAAAATTTGGAAAATTTAATATTACTGAAAAATGAACTGAAGTCCAATAAAAATAATTCTGTATTCTCTTTTAAGAAAAATAAATAACATCATAGTAAATAACAGTAATAAATAAAGTTCAATTCTTATGAAAGTGATTTCTAAGTCAGATATTTAATTATGGACATTATATATTTTATAAAGTAGTCATTGTAGCGCTACGCGACCTCACAATGTTTAAATATTTTTTATTTAACTTTTGGTAAAAGTCAATAATTGACAGATTACTTTAAGTTCCAATTTTCATCATATAGCATTCAGGTGTTATAACTAAACATATTAGTATTTCAATTTGTCATAAACAAGATAACTGACGAATTATATCTACACATGTACAATCGGTGAGATATGATATTTTAAATTGAACACACTATTAATTAGAAATAGGTTATAGTACTCATTGTACTTTATACTTTACAAAAGGATCTTTTGAAAATTAATGGACAAAACATTTACACAAGTCATAATAAATTGCATACAGCACGTAATGTAAAACAAGTTTCAAAAGCATATTGCATGCAAAATTTACGCAATGGACTTTGTAACGTCAGCATTATTTTAGAAACTAATACTTTCTTACCGACAGCGGCAATGACCTGTAACCTTCAATGACCTGTGCATCAGTAGAACACGCTGGTTACATAGCGACGTCGGCCACGTGTGAATCACAGTAGTTTATTGATTTGCCTTCTAAACGAGTTCCATAAATTTAAGTGCAATTACTTCAAAATTATTACAAGACCATCCACATTTCCAGAGTTATAGAAGTTTTAACATTCCAAAGCTTCAAAGTTTTAAAATTCAAAATTTCATGGTTGCAAAGTTGCACGTTCGCAAAGGGATTTCTACACTACATTTCTACATTAGTTGTCATGGACATCTTTTAACAGTCTGACCGTCTATTACGACGTCTTCGCCAGGAAAACTTGATTTTCCTGCACATGTTGAATGTTTTCAACACGGAGCGACCTTCCAGTTCAACTAAGAACCGAAAAGTGACAAACGATTGCCAATCGTCGGAACAATTTGAAATCTTAGATACTTTAAGATGTAGGAACACGTTAACAAGTTTGTATATATAAGTGTTCTCAGAAAGGAATATGTAGTATGTAGTAGATTTTAAGTGTAATTTGAATTAAAGTGTGCTTTGGGAGTTTATTGGTTATTAAATATGCAATAATGACTGCATGAATTATATAAATGTTGTTAGATAACAACTAAAATAACATATGCACCGCGCTAAAGTCAATGAACAAATTTACAGAAAATTTATATGTTACAAACTGTCCTCAGGAAATCTGATTAGGTACCCTAGTGATATTTTTTACGTATTTTTTGTTTTATTCCGTTCTGAACGGACCTGCACCTTGACGACGTTCTAAAATACTAGAACAGGTAGAATGGCTTGCGCGTTTCAATGAGCTAAAGAGCCGAACTATAGGTTTAACCAAATTATTGGGGTCTTTAGTGAGGAACCAGACTAAGACAGGTCCACGAAAGAGGGCAGCAGCTTTTTCAGTACTTAGAGTGGCAGAGACTATAGGAGTCGGTATGACATTCTAAGACACACTTCTACGATGTGGAAGGCAACGGGAAACCACCATATTACCTCCTAAGTACACTGCGTACAGAAATTATTAGTAAACATGATGGGATCCTCTGGGGTAAAAAATTCCGGAGGTAAAACAGTCGCCCATTCGGATCTCTGGGAGGAGACTACTTTGGGGGATGTGATCCAAAAGTATAAAAAAAGATCCGTGAACATTCTGCGAGTCGCAGCGTGGAATGTCAGAAGTATGAAACAAGTAGGTAACCTAGAGATCCTGAAACTCGAAATGGATAGGTTAGTACTAGACATCGTAGGAATTAGCGAAGTCCGCTGGCCAGAGGCGGGGGATTTTTTGGAGTGGAGACTTTAGGGTAATTCATACTGGATCAAAGGAAGGAAATTCGGGTGTGGGAATAGTTATCCGAAAAAAGATAGGGCGACGTGTAGAAAACTACTTACAAAAGAGCGAAAGAGTACTCATGGCTAGATTTGAATCTAAACCAGTAAATACAGTAACAATACAAGTATACGTGCCCACCTCTAGCTACAGTGAGGAAGAGGTAAAGGCGATCTACAAAGATATCAAAGACATACTAAGATACGTAAAAGGACATGAAAATTGAATAATTATGGTGATTTTAATGCAGTGGTAGGTGAGGGTAGGGAAGGAGCGATATAGTAGGTTTATTTGGTTTAGGCACGAGAAATGACAGGGGAAATAAGCTGGTAGAATTTTGCGATAAGAACAACTTAACCATCACAAATACATTATTTCAACATCATGCTAGAAGACGATACATGTGGAAGATGCCGGGAGATATAAGAAGATATCAAATAGATTACATTATTGTTAGACAACGGCTTAAAAATCAAGTAAAAGACTGTAGAAGCTACCCAGAAGCAGAGATAGACACTGTCCACGACATCGTAATTATGAAGGCCGCACTTAAATTTAAAAATCTGAAAAAGAGGAACGGAAAAAGGCACTTTGACTTTGAGAAGCTAAAAGATAAAGATATCCATGAAAGATTTGAAAAAAAGTCATGAATTGCTGAAAGATATCGTGAAAATTTCTGATACTAAGGAAGTAGAAACAGAATGGAATAACATTCAATCCATCCTAGACATGGCGGCCAAAGATGTTCTGGGGTATACACAAAAAGAAAATAAGAAACCATGATAACAAAGGATATCCTGAATTTAGTAGAAGACGAAAATACAAAAATAGATCAGACGAAACAGGAAAACAGAGATACAAAGCCATAAAATGGGAAATTATTTGCAAATGCAGGAAAGCTAAAAAACAATGGATTGATGAAAAGTGCAAAGAGGTACAAACTAAGATAGAATAGGAAAGACAGACGAAGCATACAAATTAATTAGAATGAATTTTAGGGATATAAAACCATATAGCAGACAGGCGAGATACCCAAAGATTTCAAACATAACGTCATAGTAATTATAAAAAAAAAAGAGGCGCAGATAGATGTGAAAATTTTCTAACAATAAGTTTGACATCAACGTTTCAAAAATATTAACTAGAATTATACAAAGACGAATAGAAAAACGAGCTGAAGAAATACTGCGAAAAGATCAATTTGGGTTTAGGCGCAACAGAGGAACACGGGAGGCTATTTAAGCTCTGAGGGTGATAATGGAAAAAACAATAGAGTAGGGGGAAAGCGTATATATAGGGTTTGTAGATCTGGAAAAAGCATTCGACAATGTAAAATGGAAAAAAATGTTCGAAATACTCAAAAAGATTGGAATGAGTTTTAAGGACAGACGGATAGTACATAGCTTATACAAAAAGCAAACAGCGGTAATAGAATTAGAACAAGAAAGTAGAGAAGTAAATATTAGGAAAGGGGTGAGACAAGGATGTGCCTTATCCCCAATAATTTTTAACTTGTACATAAAAGAAGCAATGAATACTGTCAAATGCAGGAAAACATTTGGGATTAATATGCAGGGACAAAAGATTGATATGCTTAGATTTGCAGATGATATAGCGGTATTAGCATCTAGCAAAGAAGAGTTTGAAGCTGCTCTTAATGAAATGGAAACAGTTCTAATGGAGAGATATGGTATGAAAATTAACAAAAATAAAACTAAAGTTCTAGTATGTAAAAGGGGGAAAAATAAATCGAAAACAAGAATGCAAATAGGTAACAAGAACTTACAAGAGGTTAAGGATGTTGAAATGCGGTGCTACAGACGTATGATGAAGATATCATAGACAGACAAAGTTAAGAGCAAAGAGGTACTAGAAATGGTAGGGGAAGAAAGAAGTATGTGGAAAACAGTAAAAAATAGAAGAAATAGCATGATAGGCCACATACTAAGACATGAAGGAATAGTGCGGAATATATTAGAAGCAGAGATAGGGAAAAAGAGAAGTAGAGGTAGACCTAGGTTAGACTACTGCACACAGATAGTGAAAGATGTAGGCTGTGAGAATTTCAGGGAAATGTGTAGGCTAGTTCAGAATAGAAATCAATGGAGGTACGCTTCCAACCAGTCACAAGATGGAAAAACTAATGACAAAAATAATAACTGTACTTAAACATGGTGATTACTATAAACTACAGATATTGGTTTTGCAATACTCTCAACTAATGTTAATTGTGCGAAAGGATTTACTGGAAAACTGTTAATACGGCAAATGTGTTGGGGGATCCTTGGCAGCCACAGGCTGCTTAAACCCCTACACATACCTTACATGTGATTTTCCAGTGCTCCACCCAAAGGTACTACATTGGCCAGGAAGCGAGTTTCTTTTACCTCAAAAATTTTGAATTTTGCCAAATCCTTGCTGTTCCAAGCAAGGTAGGTATCTTTAACGTACGTGACAACACACAACACACGGGACCTCAATTTTAACTCTCATCTGAACGAGGGTGTATTTTTGTGAAAAATGCTCGCCTAACATTTTTCAAACGGACCGTATCGGGATTCGATCCCGGGACCTTGGGCGAGTAGTCACACATACCACTACGTCACGGAGCCGCTTCCCCTACACATACCACTGAATCTCAGTGAAATAGTACATTAATTAGAAAACAATAGAAGGGAATCGAACTGTATATAGGCTGTTGTGAGAATTGCAGGGAACTGGGTAGGCCAACTCAGAACATAAATAAACTGAGGTGCAAGTCCAGACAGTTTCAAGACGTAAACCCCAATGACGAAAAAATAAGTGCTCATAACTCTGAAGATTATTATAAACAACTACAGGTGTGGTTGTGAAATATTTTCAACTAATGTTGATTGTGCGAAAGGATAAATTGGAAAAACTATTAATTCGACAAAGGTTCAAGTGTTGTCATAATTTTAAAAAAATACAAAAATACTTTTATTCTGCTGTTCTGTACAGTTGCCAAAAAACAAACTTGTTAAAGCTTAGGCTTGTCATTAGGATTTGATTTCCATCCAACATAAATACGACCAAATTATTTTAAAATATTAAACATTTGCATATTTAGGTCCTCCCATCGTCTAGTTTCAAACTACAAATGTTAATGCTCTTATTGGGCAGTGAGCCATATATCCCAATTATTGTGAAGACATTAAATAGCAGAAGTTATGAGCCCTGTATGTTATTAATTTCTAGTGCAAAGTTAGTCGAGATGTAAAGCTTGTCATTATCATGTTCCTTATATCCACTGTAGGATAATGACTGTTTGTTAATAATAAAAAAGTTCTTGTAAATAATAAGGTATTTATCAGTATGCAACTCGTAAATAGTATTTTCAAAAACTGGAAACTAAATGCATAAAAATAAGTTAACTTTTTCAAAATGAAACTACATTAAAGCAACTAAAATTAAAATATTCATTTCTTTTAGTATGCAAAATATTGGCAATACAATTAGAGTCGAAACTCACTGAAACAGGCAAGTCTCATGATGTATTAGAAACGGGCTACTCAGTGGATGATGTGAAACCAAAAAAAAAAACTCATTACCATAAATCAGAATTACGCTTGATAGAATCTCTGGAAGGTGTTTGTGATAGTATTCTTGAATATAATATCCACAAAGAACGACAAGATAGTACTAGATTTGCTAAGGGAATGAGCCAAACGTTTGAAACGCTACATGGACTTGTTAATAAAGGTGTTAAGGTTGAATTGGGAATTCCTTATGAACTATGGGACAAGCCAAGTGCTGAAGTTACAAATCTGAAAACACAGGTATGATTTATTGTATTTTTGCTGTGTTAATATAAATTCTTTCTTCAGTGTGAAACAGTGTTGGAGAAAACTGAACACATAATTGATGAATGGTATTGGAATCATCAAGATCAGCCACTTAAGTATTATCTCTGTAGAGATCGATATTTAATCGATTCAGATACTAAATGTTTGGAAGAGAAGATTAAAGGTGATAAAGGACATAGAATAGAAGGATCTAAGTCTAAAACTAAAAAGAAAAAAGGTAAAGATGTAGAAATACCAATGAAAGAACTATAATGTTTTATTAGAATTATTCCATTAATTGTTTATTAGAAAAACCTAAATGAAACTTTATAATAAAAAAATTTTTTCTACTGTGCTTTAATTTCCTCTACAACTGGTTGTCTAGGCTTTCGTCCTTTTTTCGCTTTTCCTCTTAATGCACGCATCCTTTCCATTTCTTCCTTAAAATCTGCGTGCTCATCTCTGTATAAACCGTATTCTCGAAGATTTCTCATTAGTCTACCAGTCTCAACATGTCGTGGATAATAAGCATAAATGTATCTTCGTTTGTTTCTAGGTTCATCACTAAATATTTTAACCACTCTCATTGATGTGGTATTGGTAGGTCTAACAACTTCACCAAATATTCTGTTACTTAAACGAGCCATCCTCATAGCATATTCAGTTGGAAGCTTTATTAGAGTAAGATAACTAGCATACTTACTCATTTTTCAGGATTTAATTAAATTTCTATCAAGAAGGGCTTTCACTTTGAGGTTATGTTGTGTAATGTTTCCTTAACGTATAAATATATTCTTAAAATGTACAAAGGTTTATATTTTTATACTACATGCCAATTCAAGTATACTCGTTTTTAACATTTCCAAAAATTCATGTAATTTTAAAATTCAACTCAAAAATCTTAGTAGGTAACTGTGTTTACGAGGCTGGTAACCGGTAATCTTGTAATTGTTTGATTGAACCCAGTGCGAGTGTGAGACAAACGGCGACCAACCAACACCGTACCATTCTATTTTTCCTTATTTAGAATATAAAACATATCGCATGTATTCTACAGTCAAACATTTTAAAATTCTAATTAGATTAAATTGATTTCTGTAATTCGACTTATATAATTCTAAATTTTATGTCATAATTATTTTTTAAACCAGTTGTGAATATAGAATTTAAAATATGACCTAACAAAAAATTGTTTTTAAAAACAATATTGCTAAAACATTTTTCGATTTAACGTTTGCATAACCTCTATCATAACGATTTTTTTTATTAATATCGCGAAAATTATAGTTTTAAATATTAAATACTGCGGTTAAAAACTACAAACTCCATCGATTTTTTCATACAAGCAAGTGTAAAATGTTTTGATACTTATCAAATTTGCTTCAAACAAATTAACCTCTTGTTAGAATTATCTCTAATAGTAGCATATTTAAGTTTTCAACTTACATTGTTAAATATAATCCACTTGGTGCTGAAGGATGTATCTACATAAAATAAAAACCGCTTGTTTTTAGCAAGAATTTGCCAATTATAATACTTGGAAAGCAACTATAGTTAATAACTGCAATCAAAGCGGTATTTACATAAATAAATTTGTTCTGATAAATTACGGATGATCAATTTAAAATTCTTATGTGCGGTTTAGTCCAGAAAACTAGTTAAGTATTTTACAAATAGGTACGGTATTATAGTTATAGGTCTTTCAAAATCTCATGGGCTGTGAGATGCGCAATGATGGAAGCGAGAGGTATCGTATAAAAAGAGAGAACAATACAATATAAGTAAAATCTAAAAACATTCAATTTTCGGATGCGTATTCTGAATTAACTCAACTGCTATTCTATGTGTATTGCATAACCAGTAATTTTTCAAAATAATTTAAATTATAAAACTACAATTTTGTAAGCGGAACCAGCAACTTTTTTGTTGTATTGTTTATTGTTCTTTACGTGTGTCATGTTTCCATGCGCGTGCGGATAAAAATAGACAGACTAAATTTTTTTAAACTCTTGGCAGCTAAAACACTGTCTGCTTATTACTTTTTAAGAATGCATATTTCATAGAAATTTAATATAAAAATCATAAAATTACTACCACAATCCTCAAATTGGCCCATATTAGATTTAGGACTACTTTTATTAATTTTCTTCTTTGGGGATACAAATTTGCCACCCTCCGGTTTGCTCTTCGCTTCTGCAATAATGCGCTCGACTGTGTTTAGTCCAACTACAGTTGCTGTTGCTACTCGTTTTTGTAAATTATTCAAAAGAATGACGGGCATTCTATTCTTTTCTTCTCTCAAACTTATGCACACTATAAATAATTCCTCTTCATTGACTGTAAACTGTTTTCTTGCGGTTACTCATTGTAAAATTAAAAACTCAAAAATAACAAAATAATCTGTAACTGCGAGAATTATTCGTATAATTGAATTGAAACCTTCATTATACCTACAAATAAAAACTAGACTGAGTTGTATTAGTTTTGAAAAAACTGGTTAAAGTTGAATCAAGGCTGATATCTTATAAATAATAATCAAAAACAATAATAATAAAGCACAAATCTTAATACGCAAATAAATCACAGATGAATTAAAAATCGACAGCTGAGTTGTCAATGTTTTTAGGATGAACTTTTCTTATTACACTATTCTTGGTGATACATTTATATGGTCGATAAAACAGTTTACAAAGTATTGCACTTTAGATGGTGATACATTTATATGGTGATAGTTCCTAAAAGTCGGTAATACAGTTACCAAAGTTCATAAGATACATCGCGCAAGCGCAATGGATAAAAAGCAATGCAACCCCCTGGCAACCGGAAGCGCGAACCTTATGACAGGCTTCGCGTGGCCAACTACCATGACGTCACCGATACAAAAGGTATATTGCGCAATAATCAGAAATTTACATAATTAAACACGATAAAAGCAAATAAATTAGCTAATAATCTACTTACATCAAAAATCCGGCATTCGCGCAAAGTTGCGCTAGGGTAGGCCTCTATTGAAGTCCATCCGGCTACATCCCGGAGGGATTAAAGATGGCGATTCCTCCGGAGCTGCTAGCGGGGCATGGACCTTAGGGTCGTGAGTCCAGTTTCGCCTAAGGTTGCGAATTCATCACCTACCTATGCAGGGAATGACGGAAAAAAGGTATTAGGGTAGACAAACAAAAGATAATCAACAAAGGAAATCTACATAGGTAAAGCTACGATACGTCACCACAAAACGACCACTCCACTCCAAGAACAAAGGCAAAAGGCCACGTTCTCGAGAAAAAAGGAAAGCTCTCACCACTTTTCCGCACTCTTTGTCTAGTATTCGCCCAACCCTTTAGGGACACGCACACTGCGCAAACTCCTATGACGTAACGGAAGTACACGCCTAGTTTATTTAAAATTCCCGCGTACCGCGTCTTTTGAAAATATGGCGCGAAACTTCCGTACAACAACTTAATCTAAATACAATGTTAAAGTGCCGATTGGATTGACACGTAACACTTTAACGTAAATAACTTAAATTGGTGTTCTGCGCAACAGCCCATGAGGTTTTGAAAGACCTCTTGCCAAAAAAAAAAAATAGTTTATATATAAAAAAAGTGAAAAATAAAGTATAAATTTTCTCCTGTTAAGAACATTTAACCTGCATAAACATGCCCTTTATGGAAAATCAAAATAATGGATTTGAAAAGAATTGCTTTAAGGCCGCTTGACATTATGCTATGCAGGACGCAATATTTCACGCGCGTTTCCGTTGTTAGAAAATGTTGGTTCAGTTAGTGCAACTAAAATTCCATTGCACGGGTCAGAACTAAGACTATTTTACTTGCTGCAATAAATAAATTTTAGAACTGTAAACGCGACAAAAAATTCGCAAACCAAGTTTTTTGGGCGAATTCTAACTTTATTTATAAGTGCACTAAATGTTTCTTGATCCATAAGAAGAAAATTACGGTAGGTTACTTTGTCATTAATGTCATTAAGGTCTTCTGCTGAATGCAAGTTGCATTGCATGTTTAACCACGGCGGTGACCACCACTTGCTAGCTTTGTTTTTCGTTTTTCCAGTCAATATCTCTGCCATAATTATTGATTCAATAAAAAATGATTATACATGATCGGTTTTCTTTCTCTAACGTTTTAAATTATTATTTAATAAGTGGGGTTGTAACACTTTTTATTTTTACGTTGGCAAATTACAATACACAGTCAAAGTATTGCATTGCATGTATGTAAAACTTCTAGGCCAAACACAGCGTAATCTATTGCACAGCTCTTACATTACATAATGTCATGCGGCTTTTACACCGTATCCAACGTAATACAGTCTACACCATAGCCCGCCGGTCATTTTGCAATGCAAGAGCCATGCAATAGTTATTGTATTTCGTTTTTCCAAGTTTTACATGCGTGCAATGCAATATTTTGATTGCGAAATGTATATTGCCAACATAAAAATAAAAAGTAGTTTAGCCCTACTTTTAAAAGTTAATTTCAAATGTTAGAGCAATGAAACTTGAACATGTACGAGCAATTTATGCTGTATCAACAATGGTATTTATTGGAAAAAGAAGGAAGCTCGCAAGTGGTAGTAACAGTCATGGTTATAAGTTGCATTTGCAATACGATTTTAATGTCATTAGCAACAAAGCAATTTTCTGCAATTTTTGTCAAATGGATCAAGAAGCATTTAATGTACTATAACTAAAATTAGGCATCGCATTAAACCTTAGTTTTGCGGGGGTTTTGTTGCATTGACAGTTCTAAAATTTATTTATTGCTGCAAGAAAAATGGCACCAGTTCTATCTCGTGCAATGCAATTTTAATTATCCAAAATTTTATAACAATACAAACACGCGAAAATGTATTTTCCATAGCTTAATACCCAGCAGCCTTACAAGGACGTCAACGTTAACGTTATGTTAACCACACCAATTTTGTTTCATCTCAACTTAACCTTTTGAACTTAAGAACACTAACAATACTGTTACTGTTGCAATAGGTTGTAATAGTAAGTAAATCGTAATATATAAATTGTAGAAGTGTTGCAAAATGACTGTGATCCTCAGGGTATGCAAGTATTCAAATAAACAGGTAAGTATTTTTTGCATTAATAATTATCTTCAATCAGACTGCCTTTAATTTCTAGTATGTTCTTGGTGGATTTCGGATGTTGTCAGATAATTCCCTAACCAAAGTTACATTTGAAAATGGAATAAAGAGAATAACATTGTGCAGCCCAAAGAACAGGTGTGTATTGATTACCGAGTTATTGCTTGTAACATAAAAATCTGTTTAAATCCAGGATTTCAAGTCTTTACATGATCTATAGCAGTGGTTCCCAATCTTTTTCTCATTGCGAACCCCTTCTAACCTCCAAAAGTAGTTGGCGAACCCCTTTTGTAGCTGTTACTAACAGTAAAGAAAACGATAAAGTACTTTATAGTCGTTGTAATTTAAGTTCCGATTTACATCATTAATGATGTTCGTATGCATACCAACATAGTATAGAGCATTTTTCCTTTCTGATCTTAAACAGTCATCTTATTAATGTTGGTGAAAATTGCAAGGATGCCAGCGTTTTTCTACAAAAATTTAACATTTAAAACTATCAAAAATGGCAGTATATAACTTGTAGGGCATCACCCCCCACACTTAACTGATTAGTATTAACCAATAAAACAAAATGATATCCTTAAATTTTAACAAACTTTAATGTAAAATAAGGACCGGCAATAACAACAACATTTTCTTAATCTTGTTCATTTTCACCCTCACGCATGCTCAGCCAATATCAAGGCTTGCCCTCTGTAATGGCGGTATATTCAAAATAAATACATACATAATAATCAGGCTATCTACTACAACTCGGTCAACCTGACTTAAGATCGACCTCGATCTTGCCTAGTGATTACAAATGTCATATCTTAACTACAAAATTGATCAGTTACACTAAGTGATACATAAAATAATCAATTTAATAAAATGTAAACATAATATTCTCATAATGCATAAGGATTCTTATTGAATCATTAAATAATAAGTTCATAATAAAAGCATAAGATTTCATAACATACATAAGTACATAAATTTGCTTACTTACAAACAGAACATAAGCTATTATGTAAGCGCACATAAGACATAAGTATATAAGACATAAATCATAAAAGGTAAGTATTGGTTTTTTTCCAGAAATAATGACAAATTTGAGGGTTTTTCATAATTAGGAATGGTACATAACTATTCTTTAATATAGGGTTTTAGTCGTGAAACGTCTATAACCCCATCATAAGGTATTTGTGTATTTTGGAACCCTATTATGTTGGCAACGACATACCTATCATGTGGTAAAATTGCTTTGATGACGTATGGTCCTCTGTACTTGGGAATTAGCTCTTTATTGACACCCAACAGTGGTATCTACATTAGACATCATAACAAAATCTCCCACTTTGTACTCATGTCCAGGTTTATGTTTACTATCAAAATAAGTTTTATTTTGCCTTTGCACTTTCTCAATATTCTTCGATGCAACTTCTCTAATGTCATCGATGTTAACGTCAGGTTTATTATATGATTCTAATGCTAATCGTAAATTATCTTGTATAACACCCAATTGATTGCAACCAAATAGTAATTTACTTGGGGTAAACCCTGTTGAACGATTTACACTGTTGTTTATACAAAATTCTACTTTGCCTAATAAGGTGTCCCACTGTACTTGTTCTTGGTGCACAGATTTTGCCAATAAAGGAGTTAGTGAACGATTAAATCGTTCCATTTGTTCATTGGCCCATGGTGCACCCGATGCTATCGCAACATGCCAAATTCCGTTTGTAGTTAGGAATTCCTTAAATTTAATTGAGGTAAATACAGAACCTCTGTCTGATATTAAAAGCCCTGGCTTACTATAATTACGAAAGTATGAATTCCAATGTTTAATAACTCCATGAACTTTTGTGTTTTTGCACGGAAAGAATTTAACAAATTTAGTGGAACCATCTACCACTTCAAATATATATTTCAGCTCGGTTTCCAGTCTTTGATAACGGTCCATAATGGTCGATATGTACTACTTCAAACGGTACCTTACCTTTAGGAATACTGTTTAGTAACCCTTCTGTTTTACCAAATTTTGGATTGTACTCTATGCATTTAAGACAATTGTCAATGTGAGATTCAATTTTTGGCTTCATTTTGGGAAACCAGTAAGTTCGTAAAATAAGTTCCCTTGTTTTGTCTGTTCTAAATGCCCCATTTCATTATGGTATGTATGGATGATTGTGTGCTGCATTGTTTCAGGCACATAAAATAAAATACTATTCCCTAATTTCCGATATACTAAGTCCTGACATAATTCAAAAAGCGGATGCTCAGTTTCTGACAATTTTCCTTTAATTCGCATAATTTCTTCATCTAAACTTTGTTTTAATGCTAATGATGTTCTAACGTATTGCAACGTAGGGGTTTCTTAGGTAAAGAAGGGGGTAGCGTAGAACGAGAGGACCTACGTGCTGAGACCAGGGACGATAAAATGTCCTAGTCATGGGATCTTAAAACATATGCTACTATTGCCATTGTATACATCAAAATCAGAGCAGACAGCACAATAATAACTAAACAATCAAATTTATCCAATTTATTATATTCTAAGCATATGAGCGGCATATCAAGTGTTACATAAGAAAGAAGTATAAAGATTACATTGTTACATATGAAATAATACATAAAGTTACATTTAAATTGAAAATACAAGCAAGTACTTACATCATGTCAAGAGAGCTGATCAGTGCCCAACCACTCGCGACTAAAGTACACTAACTACTGCCAAAAGTGGTCCTTTTGGATCACCCTCTATGATGCTCAAATTCACTCATGTTTCCTTCATGGAAAGTACAAGGTGATGCAATTATGATGCTGCACATCCTGCGTTATGAGTGTTTGGGTTGACCAACTTCCTTGCCATGCATGATTGCAACAATGTAGTTAAATTCTAAGAAAATAATTAGCAAATTTTATTATTAATAATTTATGAGAAATTTATTGTAAGTTTTAAATTGTGCAAATAGTTGAAATAAGATTTCAAAACTCAAATTGCTACATTAGCTAAAATATTTATACTAAAAACTTTTGATACAAAAATATTGTGATAAGCCATTTGTTACAGTATTTCCCTCGAGTATTAAAATATTTTGAATTCTGCTTAACGCATCGACATGACGCATTCACGAATTTGGCCTATGCTCAATAGTATAGCTGTAATTTTGAAGTATTAACCACCATCGCATTATATGCGGCACAATGTTTTTTTTATTCTTGGTCAACCGGAGGCTTTCACAATCACTTACAATTTTAAAATCGATACCTTGCAAATAAGTATGAAATCTTTTCAAAGCATAAATAATAGCTAAACATTCAAGCTATGATATTTTGATTCAGTTTCCGAAGTTCTCTTGCTAAAGTAAAATATGGTGTGATATTTTCCGTTCTTTTGTTTCTGCATTAAAAATGAACCGAATCCTATATAATGAGTATATCTTATATACCGTGTGGATATCGGGTGATTGTATCACCGATATCAATTACCGCCGGGTGCAGGAATGCACCCAAATGTCTTTGCCGGTCCCCCGTGCTGTTCGTGTGAACGGACCTGCTTCACGGGTTTCTCTTTTTAGAGGGCACGGGTCAATCCCATTTAAACGGCTCTACTGGAGCCACTCTATTTGTTGTTATCATTGTCTTGGGTAATAACTAGGCCAATATCTTTGTCTTCTTTATTATCTTTGACAATACCCTTAGTTTTAGTATCGTTATCTTACTGATTACCTTCAATAATAACTTTAGTTTAGTATTGTTATTTTACCGACTACCGTTAGTAATAATTTTGGTTTAATTTCTCGTTATCTTACCGACTACCGTTAGGAATAACTTCGAGTTATGTCGCGTTATCTTACCGGTTATCTTTAGTAATAACTTTTGTTTAATTTCGTGTTACTTTACCTACTATCTCTTATAATCACTTTAGCTTAATATCACGTTATCTTATCGAGTATCTCAAAAAATAACTAAAGCTTAATATCGTTATCTTATTCATTACCTTTGAGGATAACAACTTAAGCTTAATATCATTATCTTATCTACTATCTTTAACAACAATTTGAGATCTTGTCTTATCTTTTTATCGTCCTAACGTGTGGTATATATGACCAGAGGTGGGAATTTTTTTTTCTGAAGTTTAAGTGAAAAAGCTAACCCGATTTAGAAATGTAATTTGTCAGGTTAGCATATAAGGATTTAGTAGGTGGTACTTTTGGTAAATTTGTTGATTCACAACTATGTCATGGACAAGTTTTAAATGTGCATCGTTGGAAAACCAAAGTACCAGTAACAAAATTTGCTAGAGTGCAAAGTGACGCACTCCATGAACATTTTAAATTTGGGCACTTCTTGCCAAAAAGAAGAATAGTTTTGATGCAACACTCATGTGTGTTTGCACATAAGAACCTTTATGTTAGCTTTAGTTAGATAGGTTTAGATAGTTTAGGCGACTTGTCGCACCCGTGTTAGTTTAAGTAGTGTTTCATGCTCCCCGACAAATTTGTGCTGTCGATAATTAGTGTAGTCAAAGACTATCGGGCTACCTATTCCGTTTCCTGGTACTTCGGTAGACGTGTTATCGGTCTAAAAACCAGGTGGCGCCTTATATAAACATTTTGTAGGTTTTAAGTTAGGGGTTATATAGGGTAGTTAGGACTTAGATTTTAAGCTTTTACTGTACTAACAGACTTTTTCTTTTTTTAAGTTTTTTCTTTTGTGGCTTTGTCGCGATTGTTACGTGCCAAGGATCACTTAAACATTGTTAGTAGTTTAGTTTTTAATACACGGAAGTTTCGCGCCATAATTTCAAATACGCGGTGTGCGGGAATTTTAAATAGACTAGGCGGTGCTTCCGATACGTCATAATAGTGAGTTTGCGCAAATCGTGGAATGCTAGAGGGTTGGACCAATACTAGGCGAAGTGGTGGAAGTTTCCGGTTCTCTCTCGAGAACGTGGCTTTTTACCGGGTATCGTGGTGTTAAGTGCTCGTTTTTGTCGTGGCTGTTTTCTTTTGATCTTCGAGTGAAGTGGTTTTTTGGGAGGTATCGTATTGTAGCTTTTACCTATGTAGATTTCCTTTGTTAATTATCTTTTGTTGTCGACCTCAACCTTGTTCCTCATTCCGATCCCTACATAGGTAGGCAATCAGCAACCTTCGGCTACTGGACCCGAGACGACCCTGAGGTACATGCTCCGCTAGCCGCTCCGGAGGAACCGCCATCTTTAATCCCTCCGACATGGAACCCTGATAGAGGCCAACTTTGGTTCAACCCCGCCGAGTTCGGATTTCCGGGGTGAGTAATACCGTGTTTAAATTGTTCACGAATATGAACTTTTGTTAATTGTTTATTTAATTTTTATATTTCCGGTTATGGCGCAATGTAATTTGTATTGGTGACGTCATGGTGGATGGCCGTGCACCAAATCTGTAAAAGGTTTGCGCTTTCCTCCGCTAGAGGCGTCACTCGCCTTATTCATTGCGCTTGCGCGGTGTATCTTATGAACTTTGGTAACTGTATTACAGGCTTTTAAGAACCATCTATCGCCATATAAATGTACCACCATCTAAGTGTAATACTTTGTTAACTGTTTTACCGACCATATAAACTTTCACCAGTAATAGTGTTATAAGAGACTGTTCGTCCTATATACACCTACCTACGAGCACAATTTGTACTAACAACCTAATACACATACAACCTTTTGAGGTGGATCCTGTTTCACCCATTAGTCTTAGTTTATCTAATACAAACAACATTGTCTGTGACCTTACCTTGATCTAGTGACGGAGAACATGTAAATAGTAATAGTTTTTTATAGATAATGCGTTTAGTCAACTTTCACTTCTGTTACGTAACATTCGTAGTCTGCGTAATAAGGCCAATTATTTTTTTTTATTATTAGATAGCTTAAATCTTCCAGCAGTGCTGTGTTTAACTGAACATTGGCTCTATACACAAGAATACATTCATATTGATAGTTATCACCTTTGTGGTATTTCCTACAGAGAGAGATTTCAGCATGGTGGGACTGCCATTTATTGTAGAAATTCTGTTGATTCTACTCATATCATCGCCTACAACCATTTACAATGAAATTAACTTTGAATTTACACTCATCTACTGCTTAAAATTAAAGCTTCATATATGATGTATTTATCGCTCACCTTTAGGTAACTTCGATATTTTCTTTAATTCATTGGATGAACTGTTATATTCACTAAACACTTTTGGTAAAATTATCATTGCGGGCGACTTTAACATTAATTTCAACAACTCAATGGACAGGCATGTTGCCAGACTAAACCTTATTTTTAGATTATATAACTTAAAAATGCTTGTTCAACACCACACCAGAATCGGTAAGAAAACTAGCTCTTGTATCGATTACCTTATTACAAATTTTGGTTCTGAGGTAACAACTCATATTTCCATCATAAACAATGATATATTCGACCACGTATTCATTCACTTTATAGCTGACATACACGTTGCCAACAAGAAGTCATATTGTTACACTTGCAAATATACTCCCAAAAGCATCCATTTTAAAGCTCTTTGCCTACAGATTAACACACAGCGCAACACATTATACCTTAATTTCAATTCCTTACAGACAATATTAGTAAAATCTTTCAATCTGTTTTTCCTCTCACCCCAACAAACGTTAAAAACAAAAGCTAACTCCAGGAATTAGAAACTCAGCGAAAAATAAAAAAATCCTGCATATACTATGCAGACACTTTCACTATTCTACTTTTCTAAAAACCTATTACAGAAATTATAAAAAAATATTCAAAAAAGTAGTAAACTTAGCAAAAACTAACTTGTACTCAAACTGAATCTCACAGTAAAAAAATATACAGAAGGAAACCTGGAGAGTAGTCAGAGAACTCACCTGTATACAACAGTCACACTCTATGGAAATAAAATTAGAAACTATTAAGGTCGAAAGTGTTGCTGAGGCTTTAAATACACACTACTATAGTCACCAATAAGCTAGCCTGATGCTGCTCCTTTTCCTAAGGTGGATACTCCTACAGCCAATGCTGTTTCCTTTCCTAACTGTGATATTTCTAGTCCCGCACATAACTTCAATGAAATTTTATTTGCTTCTGTCCCTTTCTCTAACGTAACTGAAGTGTGTTCCGCTTGTGTTTCTTTCCGTCCGGTTGGTTCTCGTACAGCCAACACTTTTTCTTTTTCCGCCGTTGATATGCTGACAACCCATGATGTTTCCTTTTCTGCCGTCGACCTTCTTACCTACCACCCATCCTAACAATAAACGATGTTCTTCTATGACGCTTTTTGAGTTTTCTAAACTACCCTTGCCACCTAAACCTAATGCTATAACTACTACACCCCCTGCTATTCCTATTTAGCAGAAAACTGCCCAAAAGAGACAGACTTTATTTTATGCTCCTTCCGAACCTGAGAATATAGGTCGGCGAAACCCTAATGTTCTCGATCTTGCTTCGTTCTCTTTTTGGCGGCGTAAACGTCGTAAGCCCAATATCTAGTCCTCGTGCCCCAGATTTCTATGACTTCTTTGGACATGAATTTTGGATTTCTTTTCTTCCCTGTTTTGTGGGGTTTTCTTTCGTCTTCCTGCTTTTTCTTCACCCATGTGGGTCCGGGAATAGAATAGTTCTATGGTACGACCTGCCTGTCGTAAAAGGCGACTACAGCGATCAAACACATACACACACGCACACTTTATACCCGCATAACACATACACACACACATACACCCACACACACATGCACACGCCCACACTAACTCATACATAACTACACTGGGATTCTGTTTTATTTTCTTTTGTACGATTTTAGTTTTGTTTTTGGGTTTTATACTTGGTGTTATTCTTTTTGATTTTTTTTCTTTTTCTTTCGTTCCTTTTGTTCCACTTTCCTTTCCCTATCCTTTTGCTGATCTTCTTTGCCGTCGGTCCCTATACCAATTGTGTTTTGTCTATCCGCTCCTGTGGTAGGTGCTTTCTAGTCTGTCGACTGTAGGATGTCAGCATTCCTTTTCGTCAGTTTTTCGTTTGTTGCGTTCCTTTGCTACCACAGTTGAGAGTACATCGTTTCCTTTTACCAGCGTTTCTCCTCTCTTCTTCTCGTGCTCCCTTGTCCTTTTTTTCTTACTTGAGGCTTGACACCTTTGTCATTTTGGTTTGCACTGTTGGTTCTCTTCCTCGTTCCGGTTCTTCTTTTGAGGTTGATAACCTTTCCTGTTTCTTTTTGAGATACATCCGTCCTCTGACGACTTTTTCAGTGTCTATGACATTCCATCTTTGTCCTCGATAATTGTTACCTTCCCTTTTCCTATGTCCTTTTCAATTTTGGTTTTGGTCCGGTTCCTTGGTCCGTCGAGCCGGATGAAAATTCTTTTTAGTTTTTTAGTGTTTTCTTTAGTTTTTTTTGTAACGAGTTTCTTTAGTTTCCAAGCGAATTTTTTTTTTTGATACTACCCACTCCCGTTATTTTGCTGGGAGGATTTGTTACGTTCATTTTCGTAAATAATTGATTAGTTTATATACAATAATTTTTAACTTAAATTTCTTTGTCGTTAAACACGAAAATTAATTCCGTAAATTAAACATAACCCTTTTGCGTGTGTAAAATTGTATAGTAACTAACAATAAACATTCTATATATGTCACTTGATTAATCTTTTGCTCATTAGAAAAATTAATATCTTTTCTAAGAATTTCTTAACGTGGAATTTATGCCATAATTAGATAGGCGTCTTTTCAAGTATTCACTAATTAAATGCTGGTGTGTTTTTCCTTTTTAAAGAATTCGGCGAATTTTTTTCAGTAAAATTCGGGTTTTCCTGTTTTATTTCCTTGACGACAAGTTTACGTTGAGCTTTGGTGCTTTAGCTAAACAAATCTAATATTCACTTTCTGTTTAAATAGCAACAAGAAAACATCCATCCCGTTTTGCTTTGTTCCGTTTTCTTTATGCGAATTGCTAGCATGCATTATATAGCGTGCTTCCTGCGAGGGACACGTTAATCCTTTGAGCTGTCGTTTCTTCTGGTAATGGGAGACCAAACGCGTTCTTCCTGGGCGTAGCCCTACATACTCGCTGACGTAGATCAGCTACTGACTCAACCTCGACGTCAGCAACTCAAGGGTTAGTTTTTCTTTGTATTCGCTTCTTACTTTGGAACCAGAACACCTGAGATTTTACCGTTCAAATATGGCATTTCTAAATTTAATTCTTCTATATGAAAATTATTGAACTATTTTGGTATTTACTGCTCTTTTATTAATGCTTTACTATTTGTTTATAAATTACTAAAGATATACTACTTATTTATGTAAAAACAGTTTAAAGACTTGCTGGCAGATTTGAAAATGTTGTTGCCATTATGTTTGTAAATAGAGGTTAAGGTTATACGTACGATGATCTAGAGCTGTGGTTTTTAGGGTTGCGTTTGGTTCTTTTCTTTTTTACTAATTACTGTCAGGGGGTAAGTACCTAAAAACTACAGCTCACCATTTTCATGAATAATTTTTTTTTACTGTGTTCTGTAAATGTTTTGGTTAATTATAAGTTCTTTTTTTCCTTTGTATGTTTTGTTCTGAGTGTGAATGAGTGAGTGTATATATTTTTTCTCTATTTTTTTTTTCAGGCTTTCCTTTACGTGCTTATACGTATAAGACCCCACCCACTCGCCACCTGAGCCCGGTCATACTTACTTACTTCTTTCTTTTTCTTGGTTCTTTTTTTTAGGTTACGTCAATGTACATAACATAAAACTGTGCTGCATCCCTTGCGAAAACCTGATTGGTTTCAAAGCAGTACCTTGTACTACCGAAGATGTTGAGTTAACTAAGATTTACCATTTTTTCTATTATTTTCAATAGTACTGGTAGTATAGATATTGGCCTTAGATCCTTTATTTCGGTAGGTTTATTGACTTTCCAAATATGCCGTATTATGACTGTTTTTCAAATATTCGGAACATTGCCTTTTTCTAGAAAAGTATTTTTTAGGTGTACCAGCGGCAGTAAGCAGAACAGTGGCAACAAAAATAGGATTCTTAAGGATATCTTGTCTATTTCCACAGCTTTGGACTTAATATTGTATATCATTTGTTTGATTTCTTCCACAGCTACCGTCCTGATTTCAAATTTGGACAATAGCTATTGTTCTTATACTTTGTTTTTATCAATCTGTGGTAACGATGTATGGAACTAATTACTAATTTTATTGGGATCCCCACGGTATTCTAGTATGTTTATATTGTGCTGAGTTCTAATTCCAAGTTCCATATATCATCATGTTGTCACTGTGTAATTTACTGTAATAATATGTATCTTTTCCCTCCCTATTGCTTATCGTATCTCCTTTCATTTTGTTGTAAAAATGTTTTGCCACAGTCGTTTTCTTTTGATGAATTGCTTTTCTTGTTGCATCTTTCTCTGTTATTAAACATTTAATTGTGAAGGTTATAAACGGTAGGTTATGTCGCTTCTGGTTAATTTTTATGGATTTTATAGATGGGTGTTTGTTATACCATGCATGTACTATTCTGTTGAGAGTATCTACTTTGTTCTGAATACTTTCTTTCTTGTAGATATCCATTCAGTAGCATTTTCTGTATAATTATGTTTAATCAATGTTTATCGTGTTATAAGGTCTGAAATATTATTTCTGGCTTTAGTGTTGTTTGGGTCACATTTAGGTTACATACGATCAATTTGTAATTCTGAGAACTCCTTACTTCTTGCTGAGGTAACTCTGTCTTCACAGTTAGTCATGAATAGATCAGTGAGGAAGCTAGTGTGCTCAGTGATACAAGTCCACTCAATTATGTTGTTTTACGTTGAATATTTCAAGTATGTTTGTAAGTTGTTTAGAGGCCCTAGATGTAATCTGTATATCTATATTAAGATCATCTATAATAATCAGTTGGTTGGCCTCTGGTAGCACTTCAAGCAACATGTTTACCAATATCTCGATTTGGTGTAATGATTGTTTCCCTAGTGTCAACTTCATTGCTCTAGTGGTTCATTTATAGGCTGAGCATTAATTTCTCTGAGACAGCGTATTTTTGCATATATCCATCGGGTTTCTTATTAGTAGCTAACAAATCATTGACAATTGTTTCTGTCTTACCCACGTCTACAATTTTTAGAAGTGTTTCATTTCTTTTCGTGCAAACAGATTGAAAATGTCCTTGCTGCTTATAAAACCGACAAAATGCATTTGTTGCCTTAGTACAAGTATTTGCCACATGATCTTTATTACTACAACAAAAACATGGGACGGTCTTATTTCATATGTATGTAGTTTAGTCCCTAACATTTACGGACCTTGAACTAGAATTTAAATTTGTATTTAATTTATTATTAAAATTAGTGTTAGTAGATACTTGTTTAGGAATACTTAACTTCAAAACTTGAAGTGTAGGTAATCTTCGATGATTTGTATCCTGTTCAGACATTTCCATTCCCGTAGAAATTTCTTATGCTTTAAGCAGGGTCAAGTACCAAGTTGATTGAATTTGTTTAGAATCCCATAAACAAATTAATTACATATTGCAGTTTTTTAAAAACTCCAAAACCGCAATGTACTGCCAACCACTATAAGGAATGTATAAAGTCTTATACTTGTTCCCTTTCAGCTTGCTTCCTGCACTGGAATCCCTAAAGATTTCTGCACTTTTCTAGGGTGTTGAATTATAACGTTGTTCTAACTCCACTATTTGGTGGTACTCTTTTGTTTCATGTTTGTGATGCTAATTTGTCAGATAATACATCATAACTTTCACCACTCATGTAATGTAGTAAATATGCTACTTTCAAATCTTTGTAAACATTAAAAACTTCGAATGCTACTTACAGTTGGGGCACCAAAAACTTCCGCCGTAAATGTGGCTTGTATGGTGGTCGTAATTTGTGCTTGTTAGGACGTAGCCGTTATAGATGTGTATAATAAGTATAATCTTACTGTAAACTTGGTTATTTTGTATGTTGTTAAGACTGTCTTGTATTATTAGCAAAATGATCCTATCTGATCTCTTTACTGCTGTCTTTCTTGCCTGCACATAGTGCCGTAACGTCCTATTTACTACATTTTATTATCGTTCTTTTGATAGTGTTTATTTTCATGCTTAATGCAGAATGGAACACGGACATATAATTAAAACAGGCAGGACACAGTAGTTGGCAAACAGCAGAAAAGGAACTGGCATTTATTCCGCTCATGTTGATTAATTGTTTAATTGAAATTAAATGTAGATTCTAGCATTTCTAAGGAATTTTGCAAGTTTAAGTGGTGTGTGCACATTACTCAGTTCAGTAATGCCAGGTTTGATACTTAAACATCACTCGTAAAAAATTGAGTGTAAGCATTTTGTTTGAATACTTTATTTCAAACACGTGAATTTGCAGGGATGACAAACTTGTGATTTTTATGTAGCGGTTCTAGTTTTGCTTTCTGCATATGACATTCTGAAAAATTATAATGTGGCGAATGTAGTTGCTTTCCAGCATTGATGGATTAGTATAAATCCAGAAGTAGACTAATATAAAATAAATGAACAACAAGCTCCTTTTGTTTGCAATAACATATGTCGAAAATACACCATACAGATGCATTCCCAAGTTTTGCACGCAACCTCTTTTAGAGGCAGAGTACCGCAGAACTCAATCATGTGTTTTTAATATAATTATGCTGCACAGTGTTTATTTAAAAATTACAACACTTATATATTAATAGGTATTTGATTTGTAGTAAGCAGAATTCTATGATATTTTCGTGTATCACTTAGGGATTTTGATATCCCTTGATTTGCATTAGTTCATTTGTTTAATATGTTGCTATTTAAAACTGTCGAATATATTTCTAATTCATTTTTTCCAGATAGAAATGCTTTGTCAATACAAATGATGGATGAAATACATGAACATATTTTAAACGATCAGAACAATGTTGACTTAAGGGTTGTAATTCTTGCTGCCGAAGGTCCTGTATTCTCAGCAGGACATAATTTGAAAGAACTGGTTAGTAGATCTTTTTATTTCAATTTTTTGGTAAACCTGGAATTTTAGACTGCAGAAACCGGTAGGCAATTTCATGAGCAAGTATTTAAGAAATGTAATGACTTAATGATATCCATGATTGAAAGTTCAGTTCCTATCATTGCTGAAATTGATGGACTTGCTGCTGCTGCAGGTTGTCAATTAGTAGCACAATGTGATATTGCTGTATGTTCTGAAAAAAGCACATTCTCCACGCCTGGGTAATATATTTTAATTTGTGTGTTATAGTTAATGAATTTACTAATAATTCAGAGCCAATTTTGGTATATTTTGCTCAACTCCAGGAATACCTTTGGCAAGATGTATCCCAAAAATGAATGCCTTACATATGCTTCTAACTGGTTTACCCATAACTAGTTTTGAAGCAGAAAAATATGGACTTGTTTCTAAAGTATGTTCCAAAGATGATCTTAGACATGAAGTTGATTTAATTTGTCAAGCAATTATATCCAAAAGCCGATCTGTTATTGATTTGGGAAAAAAGTTTTATTATAAACAAATTCAAGAAGATATTAGAAAGGCTTATTATTTAGGAGGTCATAAAATGGTAGAAAATCTTTGTTTAAAAGATGGCAAAGAAGGCGTTGACAGTTTTGTTCAGAAACGAAAAGCAAAGTGGAATCATACCTTTGACTAATTCCTTAAGAATATTGTTTTGCTATAAAATATTTTATTAAAACTAATTTTTATTATAAAAGTGGTATGTAGTAACATGCCACATTAAATATTTGTTTTTGAAAATCTAAAAAATAATTATTGCGGGTATGTTTTTTAAATATTAACAATCATTAGGGAATATTTTTTAGAAAAATTTGTAAAGGTTTAAAAAATTATATATAAAAGTTTATTGGTGTATAAATCTTTCTACTTAATATACTATACAATTATGAGTTTGGAGGTTGCAAAATCAATTTCTAATACGCTTATTATTACTATCCAACTTACGGAAATACCAAACACATACAATGTTTTATACACTTATTAAAAATAACAAACCTTGTAATAAAACATACTTTGTTTTATTTTTACATGATCAAATTAGATCAGAACCGCAGCATTCACATTCACCTACGGGTTCAATTGCATTAAATACAAGTCAACCTCATGGTGGCAAAGGTTTGCTCAAGCTACCGGTAATAAATCTTCCAAAATTCAATGGCTAGATAGACTGGCTCGAGTATAGGGATTTTTATAAAAGTTTAATCCACGAAAACAATTCCATAAGAAACATTCAAAAATTCCACTACTTCCACGCTTTGTTAACTAGTGATGTCTTGTTTATGATTAAATCGTTGGAATTTTCTACAGAAACCTCCTCCCTAGCCTGGAGTAGTTTCTTCGAAAGGTATAATAATTCGCGAATGCTGGTGTACAATCACGTCAAGGTCATTCTGAACTAAAAACCACTCAGTAATGGGTCGGACAAGAAGCTTTGACGTTTACACGAAATGCTGTTCAAGCATGTCAGTACACTCAAATCCTTGTAAGATGCACAATGGCTTTTTGAAACTTGGATAATTCAACTCATTGCAAGCAAACTTGACTCTCATTCAGTAAGGGAATGGCAGACCCACAAAAATACTCAGGGCAGTGACCTGTTTGAAACGCTTAACTTAAAACAGGATTAATTGGTTGCTAATAGACAAAGGCCTGCATCTAAAATAATCGTTAGCAATGCTCTTTCATGCGGACATTGTGTAAAAAATCAGATCTTTATATTTGCCCAGAGTTACTAAAACTTTCTGATTCAGATAGGTCATCTAAAGCATAAGAATTACATTTATGCTTCAATTGTCTTTTGAAGAGGTCGTCAGTACACCAATGTACTTCGAAATACACCTGTCGATGTTGCAAAAGGTGAAGCATCACACTCCTGCATGAACAAAGGGTTGTTTCATCCCAACACTCTGAGCCCACCAATTCAAGCAGTCAGGCTGCATCAGCATTTGTGCTAAATAGCATACATGTTTTGTTATTCACTACCACAGCAAATGCCCTTAACCATGAAGGAAGAATCCATTCTTTGCAAATCCTGCTTGACTCAGCTTCCCGGTCCAATTTTATTACTTCTCATGTTTGCAAAAAACAGTTTACAAACTGAAGCCACTAACGTTAGTGTAACTGGCTGGTCTACAGCCATTTCTCGGATGCAGTCAAGATGCAATGTGCAGCTTTTAACTCATCAATCCAAGTTCAAAACAGAGCTCTCATATTTAGTGATCAATCGCATCACTTACGCTGTGCCTGGATTTTATCTAAACACTAGGGATATTCACACCACAGATTGTATTAATTTGTTAGATCCTTCTTACGGCAGGCCAGGGAAAATTGACTTCTTCATAGTCTCTCTCAAATATGAATTCATCAATGGGGTAACTGGATATCCTTTCACAAATTTACCTATTTTGAACTATATTATAAATAACTTCAAATAAAATTCCACATAAACTTACACTCTATTAACAGTAAATTCCCAAAATATGAATACACACAAATTAACTTTAACAAAAAGCAAACCTAATTATCATTCAACTGATCAGGTATTATTAACAAAAATCCTAAATAAAAAATATTAATTCATAACTACTACTATCATAGCATTATTCTAGTTTCCAAAATTGATTTATACGATACCATATTGTACCATATTTTCTCCTTTAATGTTACTAAACATTGAAACTCGGTAAATGGTCATAGTATTGCTACCCGTAGCTGAGATACTTCCTGTCGTTGCTTTGAATTGCAGATTTGACATTCTATCACTTGCATTTATTAGCGTGTAAATCGTTTATTGGTTAGTAATTAAAAATTCTCCCAAAATGTTGTTATCACCAAGTCTTCTGATAACAGCTGACACTCCTACTTTCACTTTACTACCATTCTTTGAAGGTACTGGTTGGCCCTGCTTCCTTTACAAACGCTGGTTGCGAATTTTAGCAGAGCATTCCTTTTTATGTGGTGCATTCTTTTGTTTGTGTATTTTGAGAGACCACAATCGCATTTGCGGATTATTAGTCTTCAAAGTATGTTACATTTTGTCACTTCATTATTTAAACATGCTTATATTTCAGAATTTAATTGATTTAGTTCAAGCTCAGATTGTATTATCCATAGTTACACTATCGAATCTTTTGTTGTTTCCACCTGTGTGATAATCTATAGTGTCATTTTAATATTTTAACTTTTGGGCTTATAGAATATTATTTATGGAACTTAGCCCCGGACCTTGACTTAGGTCTACACCGAGACCTAGTCTCCGACTTAGAATGAAAATTAAGTTTGTTGTTACCATTCCAACTACCATCCGAACTACGCCTGAGTAACGAATTAGACTTGGAACGAGATATAGATTCACAACAACGTTTACACCGACTGTTGATCCACTGCATTGTTTAGCTTGCATTCGTAGAGCTTGTATAGGAACGATCACAGGACGAGCCTGCGAGGACGATTTATGAGATGAAGCTTCTGGGATATATTTGTGTGTCGTCAACTTAGTAACGCCACTTCAGGTGGTATGTTTTCTGATTATTATATTGGTGTTTTGCATGATTCTATGAAAATCAATTAAAACTGAGTTATTGCTGATTGCACCTTCAGTGCCCGTTAGTTTATTTACTTGAGCTTTGGCAACCAACCTTATTTCATATTGCCGGCGGTTGTCTATTATATTTTATTTCTAAAGATTTATGTAATACTGAATTCTTACCGAGCTTGGATTATAGTAAATTTGTCTGTGCGATTTTATTGCAATAGTTTGTGATGTATTTGGTATAGTTTTCTGTATAACTGATACTTTGTCGAACACTTAGGACAAAGTTCGCGGTTTCTATATTGCTCCAAGTGTCCTTGGCGCCCTTATTTTGCATTTGTTCAGTCTCTGGATCATTTGTGGTTTCTTGCATTCCAGTCACTATTACGAACCCACGAGAAATATTCATAAACCCCTGAGCAGAGCCGGAGCACTTATTGTCACCATACCAGTAAGAAGCCTATATTTGATAAATTTCAAAAGTTATCGTGACAATACTCGTTATAAGAATACTTTGAAAAACAGGGCAATACCACCTTTTCGTTAACCTTTCCGTTGTCCATTAAAAATACTAAATTTTCATTCTTTTACCAAAAATAATTGCGCTAATACAGCTTATATTTAAAATCAATACACTAATTCCGTCGCTAATTTAATCCAAATTTTCACTTTGATTAATTTCTTATTACATAAATAAAAACATTTAGAATTTCAACTACATGTACATAATTAATAAATCTAAACATTAAAGCTCAATCTACCTAATTTTAGGTTGTCTAGCAATGCCAATTTTTCTTTCATTCATTATTCTGCTTTTCCAACAAAGCAAAAACAAAAACGAAAGCTCATGTAGTGCGAGCTTGCAAGTTTCTTACCCCACTTACCTAGGTCGTAACGACATTAAATACCCCCCCCCTCCCAATATGTGTGTGAAATCTACCATGACATTTCAAGCATAATTTAACCTTATCCTGTATGCTGCGTATTTTTCTTGCGGAATCTATATTCACATCTTGAAGCCGTATTTCGTCCACTAACTTTTAATCTGCCCTGATACAAACTCCAAGAGTGTGGCCTTACCGACTTATTACTTGCTCGTATGACTACTTTTGACGCTCCTAATTAACTTTGTTAGCTTAGCTTTCAACTGTGTTGCTTGGTTGTTATAGCCAATCTCTCCCTCTATAAAAATCATAGTTGTGGTCAGCATCTGATAGTACAATGTAATAATTTTAATCTATGTCTATGTACAAGGTTATTGTCATGTTAATTACATGTCACATAGTTTGTATTGTTGTAGCAATTGCCCTTGAACATCTAGCCATGTGTTAAATAGAGTTTCTACCTATTAGCTTTTTCTACATTAATTTTTTTCGTCAATGTAACTGTGGTTTTATTTATTGAATGCTGCCCTGTATTTTATACCTATTTAACATTCGTATATTACATATTTATTACATGGTGTGTTTTATGGAATCCTTTATTTCAGTGGTTTTTGTCACGATATTTATTCTATTTAATAATTAATGCGTTATCTTAATATTATATTAAATTGTACCAATTTATTTCATTTTAATTGCTTTAATTATACTAACTGCCCTAATTGAAATTATATTTTTTAAGAATAAATGAATTAAAACATCATGCATATTTAATATTATTGTTCGTCAAATCTACTATACAGGGTGTATCCATATTTAATCTGTTCATCCAGATTTACTAATATTTCCTTTCCCATCTAATGTATCTCTAACGTAACACAACAGTGTTACAATATCAATATAATCATTTAATTTTGATTCTATTTACTAGAATCTGTACATTTTTTTAAGCTTAATGCAAGAAAGCTCTTTTTATTTGTTTATGCGTACATACATATATAGTACAAATCACGAAAGAATGAATTCACGTCGTAGTTTTCTGAGTTCAAAACCGACATACCTTTAAAGAATCTATAGGAGTATACTTAATGCATAAGATTTAAAAGTATGTCGTTTTTTAATGCAGCAATCTTTGACGGGAATTCATTCTTTCGTGATTTGTACTATAACATCATAGATAAAGTGGCATAAGTTTTGTGAATTATGCATTTACAATAAATTACTATGACAACAAATATTCTGTGCAAAACTTATATTTTCCACTTTATAATTAAATGTCACTTGTGACTTAAATTTAATCTTTCAAATTTTTCTCAGGCTATATCAATTATTTTACTAATAAGTAAAGTTAAATGTAACTTACGAAATTTTTAGAACTTTGAATGCTTAGTGATTTATATTTATAATTCACTGTAAGACTTAACAATGAGCATGGCTCCTTCAAATTCTAATACAAAGCCAGTTTGTCTTTTTAACATTTGAAAGGTAAGCTTGATCCTATACAAATCACCTGGTTGTTATTACATATTATTTTAAAGGATGTATCTGCAACATTTAATTCTTTAACTTAACAAAAAATGTTCACAAAAGCAAAGTCTGATTGCTTATGTTCATCAAAAACGGCAAAAGGAGGAAGTTATAATTGTCCATGTAACGTTGAAGCTGCCATTAAAGAAGATGAAACTATAACTGATTCGGATATTCCATGGCCCAACCTTAATCTGCCTGGTATACACATTTCACACAGTTTTAAATTAATACAAGTATCTATAGGAACTTGGGGAAACTTTGGCATAGAAAGTGATCCCTGGAATGATAAGCATAAACCCTATGCTCAACTTAGAAATTATGGTGACTTAAAATTGGATGAAAAGGAAAGTTCTGGAGTACTAAGTGACCGTATTATAGCAGTTAGTTCTTCGTATTTAGATCGTAGTCCAGAAACACAAAAGTATGTTTTGTGTAAAGTAGACCTCTCAAGTAAAGTAAGTGGAAGAAAATGTACTTATAAATCAAAAGATTAAGCTATAACATTTATTTTATTGCTTTGTGTGTCACATTTGTCTTGAACATCTTTTATTTGTTTTTAACATTAACGACATTTAATAATATGGAGAACGTTTGAGGTGTTGATGGAGAAAGAGTGACATTAAAAATACTTAGAAATTTGATTAGTTTTTTTTTAAATCATCTTTTAAATTAAAATATGGTGCCGATTTGCATTAAAACCTCAGTAAATAACTAAAATACCGTATTTTTGCGAAATAACTCAATACGTAGCATGCACATTTTGTTATACCTAAAATTTTCATAATACTGTGAAGGAATATGATATAAAGCACAAATGTACTTTTGATTAGCATAAGCGTATTTGTTTCCCATATTTCTATGTATTTTGAGCAGGTGGTTAGTGTTTGTTTCGTATTTGTTGTGGTTTTTTGATTTCATTTTTTTCCTGAAAACCTAGTAGATAATTATTATTGACTTTTTTGGTCATTTGAACCTTAGACATGAATTTTTCCAGGTGAGATATTTCGATGTGATGATATGCAGTTGCTAATTGGCTTGCATTTACTGCAGAGAATGAATTAGCGATGGTTCTTCTAAATTATTCACTAAATGTTCTTCTGTCCGCTGTAAAAACATGTCCCTATTTATTTCGTCATAATAATCATTAATTTGAAATTTGGAAGACCCTACTTCTGAAGCTGCATACACAACAACAAATTGTTTCCCGTCATAACCTCTTGGATTTCTTACACTTCGTACATCATTATCGTGTCACGATTTTGTTGGATTTTCCTTCGAAAACAATCATGTTTCATTCACGAAGACCACTTGTCATTTAATGTTTTCCTTATATGTCGTCAGAAATTTGTATCTATTCTTAACAATGCCTAGTTTTTCATTAAAGCGCTGCGATTTCTCTCTGTTTTGAACTTAAAACCAATATCATGTAAAGCTCCTTTCAAGTTGGTATTATTTAAAATTGTTTCTGTCTCTTGAAGTTCCATAGCTAAAGATTACACGGTCATATGCTTTTCTGTACAGAAAATAATTTGTCGTCGTTTCCTAAATCACTTTATGGCACTTACTTTTCGTGTATATAGTATCCATAATGCTCATTTTAATACATTCAGGTATGCAGATAATCTTAATCTTCTTACGAGGCCTTTTTCTCTATAAGAGTAGTTATAATTGAGTTTGCATGGCATCGAAATTTAATCCTTGCCACAGTACAAACAATGATTTTTAAAGAAGCTACTTGCTAAAACACAGTTAAAAAATTTCATTTATAGGTAAGACATGAAACTTCTACCTCTTGTACTAATTGTATTGAAATTAAAGTAATCTAATAGATTTAATACTAGTTGTTGGGCTTGCATCCCTAAGGTTATACTTTTAGGTGGCATTACAAAATTTAATTCTAATAAGAACTGATTTCTAACAAACTGACAATAAATTAAAGAATTGAAATAAACACAAAGTAAAATACACTATGTTAAATGTTGACAGATGTATAGATCATTTTCAAACAGCTGACTTTGACAGATCGGTCATTTTGCCTGGAGGACAACCAAATTGTATTTTAGTATTTGTTTTGGTTGAGTTTAGTGTGTTTTTATTTTGACATACTATGTTAGTGTTGCGATTCTTGTTTCACCATAATTTTTTATGTATCTAAAAATCTACATAATTATTATTAAATATTAAGAAGGTATTATTTGAATTTGTTATGAAATATTCCTAATAATTAAAAACCAGTGCTTTATCGTTAAACAAAAAGTTTAGATAGTGTTGTAGACTATAGATTAGTTCTAAAATCTCTTTCCCAAGATATTAAAAGTCGGTATGATGGTAAACTTAAAGTAATTAGTGATTGTGACCCCTACCTTCTGGATGAGTATAGTTTGCAAGATTATCGCTGTGTCACAGATAGCAAAAATGGATTTAGTAAATTATTTCATACTAACTTGTAGTTATTACACAGGACAACAGCTGAAAGCTTATAACAGTTTGAAAGGATATAGATATGAATCTGGATTAGTACGACAATGCCAAGCTATAAAATAAACGAAAATGCTTTCATTGTTGTTGGAAAGATATTACAGTAATATGTAAAGTTACATTTATTTTTCAATTTTGTAGGAAATCAGACATTAGGTGTAAGCCTAAGCAGTAACAAGTTCGCATTGATAATATCAGATAAACAAAAATTAACACACATGTGCATATTTTGAATTAATGTGACATTTCAGTTATTAGATATGTATTTTTCCCTATTATATAAAATCCAATAAAACATGTTAATTAGAGAATAGGAGATTACAATTTAATAAGGTCTCATAGTGACAGCATTATTCCAATCAATTTATTTATCTTGTTTACTATAGTATAAATAGAAAGTATAGTAATGTTGTTTTTTCCAGTTAAAATATTCTCAAAACTTAGGGAAATCCACTAATATATGGATAATAATTTTAAACGATCATCTGGCCATTTACTAGTGCTTGGCAATTCTACATCAGGCACTTCAATATGCGTTTACACCTAAAAAGAAGTATGTGCTTGAAACAATCTTGTTTGAAGGTATAGTTGAATAACAAAAGTTAAAACTGATCTACCTCTTGTAATTGTTTTCGTCGTTTGGCTGATCGCTGAAACTTGCGGAGTTGAGTTTTATTTATTGGATTGTATTAATATATCCCAAATTTTGATTTAGGATCCAATCCAGATTATCCTTATCCAGTAGGGCTGCTGAACCTCATAGAAAGTGCTTATATTAAATTTGCCAATTTTAAATAATAATTTACCACTTATAAAATGTTGAGAACACACACGCCCATATTTTATGTGTGATTCACTTAAAGATCCTCATTTTAATGCTTTTATCTGCATTTCCTGCTTTTGTTTTGACAATGCACTATTGTAATCACCAGTAGTTTTTAGAGCTGCAGGAATTCTAAAAACCTTACATTTTCTCCTCACATCCCACAATTCACCAACAGCATAAAAAAGAAGGTATTTTATATTATTACCCCACAAAACAACAATAATTATAAAAAAAGGACGTTAAAACGATGTAAAAAATAGCACTACATATTACCTTCTTTAGTTGTATATATCCTCCAGCAAAAATGGCCGTTGCCAATGTTACGTCATTTGAAAATGATCTATACAAAAACTGACAAAGTGAGGTTAAGTGTTTGAAGTGCATAGCCAAATCCCTGTTCACATACTACTTAGTATATAAACAAGGGCCAAATAATATTCTCATCTAATTTTCTATTCAAGATTCGACACAATTTCCACTTTCTAGCTCATTAAACAAAAGCCTGTTACGTATATGTATTATAAAATCGCATGTCATTGATTCCTTATCTTTAGTTTACTCACTACAAAATCGGAATACTTGTGTTAATTCTTGAATTTGGGATGTCACGTGACTGCCCTCTTTCCTGGTTCCAACTATACAATTACATTGTAGTACATGAGGTGGTTTAATTATCTTTAGCATCCTGTGCTGCTCCAGACAACGTTCAGATGCATTGAGAATACAGAGGAAACATATTTGATACTGGAAATGCACCCATGTTTGTGGTCATTCATCAAACTTCTTGTGCAACCGGCTGTCAACTTAACACAGGTGATATGTGTCGGTTATGTTAACTGAGGCGAAGTATATACTGTGCTGTAGAACTTGTGCGACTATCATTTTACACGTACATGTGACTACTTGATAATTATGGAACAGACATGACTGATTGAATATACTTGCTTTCTTTTTTAGAATGTCTGTAGCCTAATCGAAAAATGTTTTGTACTTGATGTTTATCAAAAACATACAAACCTATACTAACAGAATTTTAAAGCTCAACATATAACTGGTGTTGACTTATAAAATGCTTTCAAAAAACGAAGTATAATAGGCAGTCGATGCTTAAAATTTTGAACATCATCTAAAAAATCTGATTACATAGAGTGTAAAATTGTAATAGTATTTCGTATATTAGTGGATTGAACTATAATGAAAACTCTTAGAAAAATTAAGCTATAAAGATACGTTTTTTTTTGTAATATGTGGTGCATTAGTACACATTTAATATTTCTTTTATGATATTACTAACCACTATTTGTTAACTCAACTTCTATTTAACTGCTGCACTCGTGTCTTATATTGTTGTCAAGATAACAGTTGTGAGCATCAAATTTGAAGCTGGTTCTATATTCGACTTCACAAAATTTCAAAAAGTGTCGCACAACATATATGTAATATTAAAGAAAACCGTTTTTTTTGTAGTTTACAAACTGCTTAATGGTTTTAAATTAAGACTAGATTTTAAAACTATGTATATTTAAAATTTTATACTTGCTTCTCTTTTTGTTTCAGAATTTAAGAAATATTGCCATCCTTGGATATCACCATTATCTTCAATATGTAGATTTGTCAAAAAACCAGCTAACGAATGACGATGTAAATGTTTTGGGTCAGCTTCCATTTTTAATGTATTTGGATTTATCCTATAATATTGTAACGACGCTTTTGAATTTTAAAGCGCCAATTAATTTAACTTATGTTAACTATTCTAATAATGCCATAAAATTAATACCTGACTTAACTGATTTTTGGTCAATTGTGGTGCTGAATTTGTCATTTAATATTATTGGAGCAATTACAGGAGTACAAAATTTAAAGTAAGTTTGTTATCTTATTTTTACATTTATTTGCATGTTCACTCATGGTATCCTATTATTGAATAGCCTGTTCTAAAATAATGTGACACTTTGAAAACTTATAACTTGTAAGTAATATGAAATTAAAACGAGTGATTTTTATCAGTACTTTCAAAAAGCTTATTTCTGACTAAACTATTTTTTACGCTTTTACAGAGACCAGAAGGATCACACTATTTTCTATGCTTCTACTAAAAATTAAATGAAAATTATTTGTAAAACTTAATGATTAATTTTCTTAAATCTTCCAAATTTGGTTTTGCATCTGCTATTTTAATAGAAAATTATTGACAACTAATGCAATTAGAAAACATAAGTGAGTGTTAGTTATTTACTCACTGTAATGCATGGCTTACTTATTCTCTGGAAGTTTAACAGCAGATATACAGATACATTAAGAATGTAGTAAATGATTTACTTCATTTGGGTTTTTCTTACAATATAGTAACCATTATATAGTTCGGACGTATTTTCTACTGTTCCGCTAGTAGTGATAATTTCAGGTCATCAGTAAATTAATCTGCAGATATAATGCCATTAGTTAGAGCATGTGTTCCATGTAGTAAACAACTAAATCCAGATAAAGAATTACAATGTGATAACTGTAGTTAGTCCGTATACACAACATGTTCCAGATTCTCGCGTATAGAAATACAGGTGTTTACTACAACGGATCGCTGTATTTTTTTAATTGTAGTAAATGTGAAAAGCATAAATTCGAAATTAAGGAATTGAAGGACTTGGTCATAGAGCTGAAGCATGAGATAGTGGAATTAAACTCGAATATCATTTCATGTGCTACATCAACTTGCTAGGAGTGAAATAGGCATTAAATGATTTAAATTTGATTTACCCTCAAGGGACAGGGATCCTGTAACATTATCAGGGTGCGTCAGCTAACTGCAGTGGTGCAGGAGCGGGTTCCTATGGATAAATGAGAAAGAAAATAAAGAAATATAAAAATAGTAAATAACAAGGCTTAAAATACCAAAATTCTACATTACGTTAACAACTACCCTGAAAGGTCTTATTGTCAAAATCGAGGGGCACCAAACAGTCTATCACAGCAATTTTCTTGATGCCATTTCTATTCGGAAGACTTTCCATTGCTTTGGTTTCCTAAAGATAGTCATAATTAAAGAGTTTTCTCAAAATAAAAGGCTTTTTCCAGATACGACCGTCACTGGGGTAGCTGGCTGTCCTTTACAAATCACTGGCTTTACTATTTCCTAAATCGATTAAAATAAAAAGCAAGATAATCTAAACCTCTATTAACATCAAAATAATTTCAATACGCATACAAATATACTTTCCTACAATAAGTTTTAACTCACGAATCTGGCCACGTGTTGCTAAAATATATCCTAAAGAAAATCTGAAAACTTAAGTCTAAGCCACCAACTAAACTATTTGACATTTTGATTTTTCCTTCTTTCCTATTTCATTATAAGACATTAATGAATCCCAAATTATTAGCAACGTTGTTCATAAAAACAAAAAAAACAGTTAAATATCAACTTTGTGCTATGCCATTGTCCTTTTCACATTACGTTACACTTATATATATTTATTAATATTTTACACTAATAACCTTATCCTTAAATTTAATAACCATTCATTCCATCGATAAATCCTTAAGCCATAAAAAAGTAATCACTGATGTTCAATTAATGTCCTACATGGAAAAATGTCTAACATGTTTACGTCCACGTTCACATATACCTAATATTTTGATTTATCTTATTTAATGTTCAGAATGTCCAGATCAGACCAGCTTCTATTTCATTAATAATGTACTTCATGGTTTTTTCCATTCTTTGACAACAGCTACAACACAACCCCAAAATTCCAGTTTAATGACTGGCTGAACAACTCTAATTTTCTTCCCATAAAGGGCCATGACGACACTAATTCCACCTGCAAGTGTATTGAAAATACTTCTCCAAGCTCAAATGTAAATTAACATAATTTATCGTATGCTGCATTTCCCTCCTGTTAGGCTGCGTTCAATTCAACTTTCTAAAATACCCTAACCTCACTACATTATTAAATGCTACACTAACATTTCTTAATTTTTTTACTTTCCAAACTTAAATTGTCCTAAGGCATCATACAGAACCCTCCCAGTCTGCTATCCCACATTCTCGTATCCCTACATAATTGATGTTTTCAGGTCAACGTTTCCATATAACTGACTCTAATTCTTCTTCCGTTGTATCAAAAAAACTCATCTACGTCCACTGTAAATAATATTTTATTACGGTCAGTACCTGGTTAATACAATGTCTCAAGTTTACTCTATGCTTACTTCACCAGTTCTCACGCTTTCAGTTTATTACAATGTATTTATCTGTGCAAGTGCTTGTCACATTCCACTGTTTTGCGGCTTTATTAATATCATTATTTTTTCATTCTTACCATTCAATGTATTTAAAAGAATCGCTTTGTACTTTTCTATCTGCATTGTTCCTATAGCAACAAAATTGATATATCTTGGTTAATTAAGAATAATTATTTATGAAATCTTTTATACAAGGGCACATCTATATATTTTGTCCCTTCAAAATTAAATTTGACTTCTTTCACACCTAATTTATTGCTAGCGTAATGCATCACATTACAAGCTATCCATGATGAAACCTGAAGAATTATCTTGAATTTAAGGAGAGACAAAAGACTAACAGACATAATAATTTTTGGCCTCGAGAACAACCTGATGAGATAGGTGAAAAAGATGTGCTTAAAGTAGAGAAGTCTTCTGTGGATAATAGGTTGCAACTCTAATTCTAGAAATTGATGTAAAAGCCTTAATTGCAACTATATTGGTAAAATCTATCCGTTATGTTCAAAACCACGACCAGTGAAAGTTAATTTACACAGTGCCCATGTTGTTTGTCAAGTTGTAAGAAAGATATGCCACTTTGAAAACAAATGAGAACAGTAAGGATGTTTCATTATCAGCTGATCACATGCATAGTCAAATTATGTATTAGTGAAACGTTAAGCAGCACTTACTGAAAAAATAGCTCATATGATTAAACACATAAATAGAATTCCCTAATTAGTCAAGCTAAACTAGAAACGTCCAACTACATCTATTTGATTTATTACCAGAATGTTAGAGGCTTAGGATGAAAAATTCTAACTTGCAATTACAAAGACTTGGTTAAATGATGGAAATGAGTTCAGGAAACTACAATGTCTATAGGAATTACATCAGAGCGGTCCTTGTACAGATGGTGGTGTTCTTTTAGAATATAGAACACCTTTGATATCTGAAGAAATTGACTTATTGTGTTTTGTTAACAATTTGTAGAATATTGATGTCATTATGGTCAAAATTAAGTGATGTTTCAAAAGCACTTTGTGTTTGTAGTATACATTCCTTCACAGGTATATCTCCATAAATCTGAAGTATTCTTTGAAATTTTCAAACAGTTAGATTGTATAAATAATGAAGATGTTATTTTGATGCGTGTTTTTAACATTTTTGGCTTCAAAAGTAATGCCTATGACAAAAATGCACTTATGTCTCATCTTAACATTCGTCAAATTAGTAAAGGAGTTAATGCCAATAGTAAACTACTGTATCCATTGCTAGCAATAGCTGTAGGGTATATCAGAAAATCATTATTTTCATTGCAGAAAATTGTAATCATCTTGCCTTAGGTATAACTATTAGAAATGTTTCATTAAAAAAATAGATTGTGTCATTATGCGAGTTATTAATCTGCAACTGAACATTTTTGAACAAATATGAAACTGCAGGCAAAATCACTCATGCATTTTATGTTAAATTTTATGCAATTTTTGATAGATATGTCTCATCATATAAAACATATAGAATATCCTATCCAAAATAGTTTACCCTTGAGATAAATAAACTTCTTTAGGTGAAATCGTAGTTTTTAAAGAACTTTAAAATTGGTAGATCAAGAAAGGACTATGATACTTGTAAACAACATAGAACTGTAGTGAAACAGTTAATTTCTTAAGCTTACAACCAATATATTAGTAATGTTCAAGACAATGTTCTGACCGATCCCAATAAATTTTGATCATTCGTTCAAAACAAGAAAAAGCAATATAGGATCCCTCGTATAGTGACGAATGGCGATGCTAAGTATGTTACCCCTATGGAAATTGTGAACACTTCACAAATTTTTTAGAGGCATGTATGTGATTGAAGTGGGTATGATTTCACTGGAACAATAATGTCAGCTATCACCAATGATTTGTAACAGAATTTCTGTCGATGATACAATAAAGGCATTAAAGAAGCAAAAGAATAAGTTCACAACCGGTGTCGATCTAATACATTTCTTTATTGTTAAGGACTGCATTCACGTTTTAGTGGAATTCTTGAAATTAATGTATAATATATGTCTAAAAATTAGCATATTTCTTGAATTATGGAAAATTGCGAAATTTATCAAGTATTTAAAAATGATAATGCACATGGAATTCTAAATTATAGACCAATTTCTATAATGTTGAACTTTGCCAAAATTTTTGAAATTATTATATATAATCGTGCGTGTACAAGTACATCATCAGATCTCCGTTCAGCAGCATAGTTGTATACCAAAATGATTTACAGTATTAGTCAGTTCACTTCAGAGGTTATTGATAAGCATGGGCAAGTTGATGTAGTTTATACAGACTGCTAAAGCTTTTGATCGTGTACAGTACAACATCCTCTTAGGAAAGCTTTGTAATTTTGTTTTTTTTAGAGGCATTGGGTAATTTATTTTAGTAATTTTAGTAGACAATGCCATGAAATCTTTATCACATTCAGCATTGTCAGGTGTTCCTCAAGGCTCCAATCTTGGGCCATTTTTATTTTTGCTGTTTATAAACGATCTCAGCGATGTTATTACAAGCCATAACTTATGTTACGCTGATAATCTGAAAATATATAAATAATACAATCTGAAAATGATTGTCTTTGGTTGAAAATGATATTGTAAATATTCAAAAATGGTGCATCAAAATAAACTCCTACTAAATAAAAATACATGAAGTTGGTATCATTCAGTAAAGGGCAGTTTTCTATAAGCTTTAATTATACAATAGATGGAGATTTAGTTATGAGATGTAGTAGTATAAAAAGTTTGGCAATAACGTATGATAGTCAGTTTACTTACGACAAACCCATACAACGTAAGACATCCAATGCTTTGAAACCGTATGGATTTATTGTTGCGAGCTGCACAAATTGTAAATTAGTTGAAGCTCTAAAGCAATCGTATGGTTCATTTTATCATCATTTTGTTTTCAACCTTATTTAAGGTTGGTTAGACGCAGCTCTAACTTCTTTTCTATTCTGTGCTAATCTAAAAAGTTCTACATACCCTTACCAACCTAAATTTCTAATAATTTGACTAATATAGCTTGGCCTAGGTCTTCCTATACTTTTCTATCTTTTTCCTATCTACCTGGCTCTACATAGATATCAGCAACCGATGGTTGTTAAAGAACTCCAACATATTTACATGATTCCCATTTATAAGGAAATGAAATATTACCTGGTTATCCCCTTTAAAAAAGGAAAAGTGTTAAATTGTATGTTATGGTAAGGCTTAAGCAACGAATCGCTGCCAACATTCCAGACCGTTAACTAATTGTGAGTTATGTCATGGTGACGTTTATTAAATTATATGTTATGGTGAGGCTTAAGCAACGGATCGCTATCAACATGCCAGACCACTAACTAATTGTGAGTTATGTCATGGTGACGTTTAGTTAACTAATTTTTATTTATTATTTTTGTTTTGTTTTCGAACTTACTTAAGGTCAGTTTGATGCAGCTCTAAATTCTTTTCTATTTTGAGCTAGTCTAAAAAGATCTACATACTCCTCACAACCTAAATCTCTAATAGTTTGACTAATATAGCTTTGTCTAGGTCTTCCTACTCTATTTTTATTTGGTAGTCTATAATCTAAGACCTTACTAAATAGTCCCTCATGTCTTAACTGATGTCCTATCATTTTATCTCTTCTGACCTTCAATTGTTTCCACATACAGGGTTTCTCACCTCTCCTTCTATAAACTTCCTCATTTGTTACTCTATCTGTTCCACTAATCTTTAACATTCTCCTATAACCCCAAGTTTCAAAAGCTTCTATCTTTTTCTTATCTACCTCTTTAATTGTCCAAGCCTCACTACCGTATGATAGAATGCTCCATACCTACGACTTTAAGAAACTTTTCCTATTATCTAAACTAATACTATTAGCTATTAGTAAGTCTTTCTTTTTTAAAAACATTTTTCTAGCTTGAGCTATTCTAGCTACAATATCCCTTCTGCTACGTCCGTCCTTTGTAATTATACTAAAAACTCTCCTAACTCTTTTCTAGACTCTGCTATAATGACTATATCATCTGCAAAACGTAACATGTCTATTTTCTGTCCCTGTACACTAATACCTATCTCTTTTCTCTCTCTAACTAAGTTTAAAGCTTCCTCAATATAAACATTAAAAATCAAGGGCGATAGTATACAGCCCTGTCTGACACCATTTCTATTTCCCGAAATCTAATTACTGCGCTTTGGTTTTTATATAGACTGTAAACAATTTTTCTATCCCTATGAGAGATTCATATTTTTCGCAAAACCCTGAACATAGCAATTGTATGGTTTATTCTATTTGTACTTGTATTTTATTACATGTTTGTAAGTGAAATCACATGTCCAAATAATCAAATAAAAGTAACCTATGGCGATTAGGCAAATAACACAAAAATAGGTTTGTCCTACTATGTTAAACACAATATGCGGCAATAGATTAAGAATGTGTTGTCTTTAAAATGCTTTTGATTTTTGTTTAGCGTTACATACTCATCCAACAAGTAACTAAATTTCTTTTCACATTCTACAATTTTTGTATAGCATTTAAAATTATTACTTTGCATAACATTCGAATATTTACAATTTTACATATTTTATAGATTTTTACGACATTTAAATTTATCATACAATCAAATACAACGAATTGAAAATTTAAACGATATGAAATTACTGACACTGGATTTATCAAACAACAACATAACCACATTTGAAGAGGGCAATAAAGTTGGATTTCAAACTCTTATTGACATACTGCACTTAGATCTATCTTGTAATAGTTTGAATACTTTAAGGCTTTTTGTGGGTATTACTGGAATTAGAAGAATAAATATGTCATCAAATGCACTGGATAGTCTGATAGAGATAAATTATTTAAGAGATTTAAATTTTTTAACTGATGCTGACTTTAGAAACAACCCCATTAGTTCCATGCATCATTATATGCAACTTTGTGTAAATTGCATAAAGTACTTGCATATTTTGGATGGAGAAGTTGTTGATGCTGAACAAAAAGTAAGTATGATTTACTATGAATGTATTTATTTATTTATTAATCATATGTACGGGTAGTCATCCTCTTTACGCTTTATACCCGGTTTTAATAAATGTTTGCTTTCACGTTTAGAAAAATTACCCAATTATATATGTTAGTATTCCATACTTATTGTAGTTAAATGACTTAATATAATTATAATTAGCTACAACCTCTGTGTTATCTTTAAGTGCCAGAAATATGCTCAAAGTTATGTCTACTCTATCATGGGTTTCATGTTAGGATTGTTAGAAAACAATTTAAAATACGTTCGTTGAACTCGTTTACTATATTTTTGAGTGTTTGATTTGCATGGGTTCTTTTATGATAAATATTATCCCAATTGAGCAATTACAAATCTTTATGGTGAAACTTGTTTTCTGTTTATGTGACTGGTAAGTATTTCAAGGGGGGATATTTCTTTAATAGAAATTTTAATATTTGCACCCCGGATTTTAATCCACATTCTGATGTTCTTTGAACCAATGCTTACCTTCCTTAATACAGAAATCTCACATTGTCGTTGCAACACATTTCATCTGGTTGCCATTTTTATGCAGGTTAAGTTATAATGAGATACGTACATTGTGGTTACCAAAATCCCTTAACAGCCTGTGTGAGGAAATATCATCATAGCCAAAGGGTAATGATGCAAGGGTTTGTTTGTAGTATATAAATATTAAGAAAATGAGCAAACCTTGTTGATTATAAAATGCTGTTATTATTACAATGAGGTTTTAATGTGTATGTTTTGTGTGATATTGTCTTTAATATTGATAGATAACTCAGTGCATTGGTTTTGAAATTGTGTACAGACTTGATAATTATCCATCACCTGTGGTATGCGATTAGTTATTGGTGCTAAATTGTTGATTGCACTATTGTGAATATTTTGTTAAGTCTTAGATATAGTAGATTCTATTGGGGTGAACTCGACATAGTCAATGTAGTAAGTAGGTAAGATTCTTGTTATATTGATATTTTTTATATTTTTTTTAATTGGTATTTGTTATGCGATATAAATATGTGTTAACATGCCAGAATAAACCCCATAATTATTCTGTTTGTTTTTCTGTGTTACTAGTTGAGTGTTGTATTTTGTTGTATGGGGCAGACTAGCAATCTCTGGCTGCATTTATATGTTGTGTATTTACTAGTCGTTTTTTTTCAGCGAAAATTGGGTTATGCGTTCTTTTGTTTCGCTTTTTAGCCTCTCCATCTCTGACTGTGTTAGTTGTTTTCTTTCTTTCCCTTGTTTGTTATCGTAATTTGGGCGAACCTCTCAGTATTAAATTTTGTTCTTTTCTTTGTAGCCCACTTGTTTTACGAGTAATAACAGATTTTACAAGTTTAGCATAAGAGCTTTCAAAATAATCTAAATTATTAAGAGTGTGTGCTGTATTTATTACACCATTTAAAGCTATGTGTTTTGCATAATTGGTTCTGCGTATCTAGGTGAAACAATTCAAGAAATCCTGTAATCCTACTAGGACAGTGAAAAGAATATATTTTAACAGCAATGGACATCCTTCTGGACCTGCACCTTGAATAAGTTTTAAAATACTAGAACGGATAGAATGGCTGCATGCTTTGGTGAGCTAAAGAGTCTAACTATAGGTTTAACCAAATTCGCGAGATCTTTAGTGAGGAATGCGACTAAGACAGGTCCCTGAAAGAGGGCAGCGGCTCTTTCGGTATTTAGGGTGGTAAAGACTATAGGAATCGATATGACATTCGAAGACATGCTACTGAGATGTGGAAGTCAACGGGAAACCGCCACATTGCCTCTAAAGTGAGTACACAGCATACTTAAATTACTTTTAAAATGATGGCATCCTCTGGAGTAAAAGATTCCGGAGGATGTGTTCGGCAAGTTCAAAAGAAGAAACGGGAACATTTTGCGAATTGGAGCATGGAATGTTAGAAGTATGAAGCAAGTGCGTAAGCTAAAGAATTTAAAAATTCAAATAAATAAATTAGCATTAGACACAGTAGGGATTAGTGAGATTTAGTGGTGGGATATTTTTGGGTAATTAATACAGAATCAGAGGAAGGAAATTCGGATGTGGGGATAGTTATGCAGAAAAAAATATGATGCTGTGTAGAAAGCTAATTACAAAAGAATGAAAGAGTACTCCTGGTTAGTTTAGAATCTAAACCGGTAAATACAGTACAAGTATACATGCCCACCTCTAACTACAGTGAGGAGAAGGAGTGATCTACAAAGATATCGAAGACATATTAAAATTCGTAAAAGGGCATGAAAATTTAATAATTACAGGAGATTTAATGCAGTGGTAGGTGAGGGTATGGAAGAAGCGGTTGCAGGTTTATTTGCTTTAGGAACGAGAATCGACAGGGGAAATGGGCTGGTAGAGTTTTGAGACAAACACAATTTAACCATCACAAACACATTATTTCAATATCATATTAGAAGATGATACATGTGGAAGATACCAGGAGACATAGGAAGATATCAAATAGATTACGTACTTGTTTGGCAAAGGTTTAGAAATCAAGTAAAAGATAGTAAAAGCTACCCAGAAGCAGATTTAGACACCGACTGTGACATATTAATTATGAAATCCATGCTTAAATTTAAAAATTTGAAAAAAGGAACAGAAATGAGTACTTTGACTTTGAGAAACTAAAAGATAAAAATATTTGCAAGATTTGAGAAAAAGTCAAATGAATTACTGAAAAACATCAGAAAATTTTCTGATACTAAGGACGTAGAGACAGAATGGAATAACATTAAATCCAGCTAAGATGGCAATAGGAAAGACGGCCGAAACATACAAACTAATTAGAATGAATTTTAAGACTAAAAACCGTATTGCAAAAATATGAGGCTTGGGAGGAGGGCAAAAATAAATAGGGAATTTATATTCAGAACAGAAACTAGAAGCACTAGAACAGGATCAAACATTGAAAAGCATGACTGAGATATCATATACTTAGCGATGAGTTTGAATTAGCATTAAAGTGTTTGAAAAATAATAAGGCACTGGGTATATATATATATATATATATATATATATATATATATATTGCTGCGAGCTTTCTTGGGTTAGCCCTACAAAAAATATCTAAACAAAATTCAAGCCCCACAAGGTCATAATTCACTCTGAAGTTTCGCAAAAAAACAAGCGCTGGATCACTAATTTGAGCCCCACTGTTGGGTCGATATAAATACTCTAACTCCACGAATGGGCCGCCATAAATGCTCTAAAGTTACTTGACAACGAAGCCCCAACGTTGGACCAACATAAATGCTGCGAACTTCCCTTGGAACAAGTGGGTTAATTCGTGCTCCCCATTTGGGTCATCATAAATTCTCTGAAACTACCTGAAACAAGTAGGACGCCAAACCTCCAGCCTTTTTGCTCTGCTTCCTCAGGTATATTTGCCATGGCTACTCAGTTGCCCTCTGAAAATACTACTCTACTATCCAAAAAACAAAAAAAAATCGACTCCCAAAATTACATCACACTTTATTGTAACATCAAATCACTACCCAAAATTCTTTGTCTTAACATTCTTAATTCACACCTTGGATATTATTACATTCCAAATTTGGAAAAGTACATTGTTAAATACATGAGTAAATTCCCGCCAATATTTTAAAATAAACTTGTTAATTTCCGCTATCCTGGACAGTTGCGTTTGCGCAAAAGAATGCGCAGGCGCAGAGTGAATGGCGCAAGTGCGCGGAGTGACACGACATCATTATACCACGAGTCCTGAAACCGAAAACAGCTACCTGTGTTGTGCTGTTTTCCTGTTTTCCTTTTTTTTAGGATGTAGGTTTCCTTATCTTTTGCCTTATCGTACCTTTACCTGGTTATCCTTGTTGTCACCCCTACAAACAAAAGAGGACGAATAAATCTGGAATCAACGATGGCGTAGCTGACCCACCCTGAAACAACAACAACGAGGGCCCTGAGATTTAACTGCAAGGCGCGTTTTAAGTGAGTACATTGCTTTATTTATATTTTAAATTAAGAATTGTATCATTTTAAACGTGTTTGGTATTTGATACAATTTGCAGCGTAATTATGTTATAATAATATACAATTGCGCAATATTGTGAAACGTGGGAGTGTATCAATATCTAACAACAATCTTCAATTTTAAACGAAGTCATTTTAAAAATACCATAATTTCAAAATTTGTCTATTTACATGTACAATGATTAAAAGTAACTGGGCTTATCCCAAAATATTATTTTAAAACCCTCAGTTCTAATATGAGCTCATTGTAAAAACCTCTCTGTACCTAAGTGCTAATTATTGCACTGAAAATTACCAAAAATTCGTCTACTTTGTACAAAAGTCAATATTACACACTCATTTTATAATACATAATTTTACATAAACATATTTTCAAAGAATTCCTTATCAAAAGTAAATCATCAATTATTATTACCATAAAATTTCAACAAAATCCACCCAAAAAGAACAAAATGTCATAATCACCAAACAATCACCACAGTTAAAAAGTTTTTATAAAGTTTAGTTACCTGGAATGTAGCACTACCAGATCTCTGCCCTGAAACCATCTCTGACGTAGTCCTTCATGACTGCACATACAGGAATCACCCCAAGTTGACTCCCACCATCAGGAGCAGCAATCATCCACCCAGGTCTCTCTGCATCCAATGTATGGTATTTCCAAACCAACATACAACTGCTACTAGTCTATCAACATCCACTACTCCAAGTCAGTGTACAACAAGCACCTCCAACCAAAAATAGGGAGACGTCTACTTACGTACATCAAGCTTCACTTTTCAAAATGTATTTTATCAGTTTACGACTGCATTTAATCTTGCACCAACTTGTGCATATTTAATTTATTAAAAATCTCAAACTCACTGGTTACTAATTTACTATTGTAGTTCGAAGCTTGGCTGAAGATCGAAAAAGAAAGAATGCGTTTACCGTCTCCTCTTAGTTTATATAGACTCAAAATTGCCCCCCGAATCGTTTCACACCACCCCACAAACACGCTTTCTTGGTAAACTTTGTTAAACGGTCTACCAATTCCACAAACCCATGCACATAACAATGCCTAACCGTCGTTCAATTCTACAAATCCAGCCATTAACCTTCAGCTTTTCCCTGTAAACTTGGCAGCTGTTTGCCAACCATCTCGAAAATCTCAGAAATTTCAATAATAAACAAACATTTTAGTCCGAAACCCTCATAAAAATTTTCAACGGCTGTCAAATTCGTCGAAGTCCCCTGGTAACTGGCATCAACACAAGCATCCAAAACACGCCTCTCTCATATGCGCATATACGGTGTTACCTCTCTCTAACATGCATCCAAAATGTTCTGTCTTTTGTATTGTATCCTTTCTCAATTTTCTATGTCAGTTATCCATTTCTTGTATCCTTGTTTAACCCGTATGTTATATCTCCTTACCTTTATTCCCGCTATTTACAAGTTCTCTTCTACCCTACCAATCTACACTATCGTCTTTCTCTTTCTTATATACCCTACTCTGTCTGTAGCCTTCTACTGTACTTTTCAATTCCCTTCCAAACTGATGTTTTATCAAAACACGCTGCATCTCAGTCTTACTTATCTACCTTTAAAATTTCCTTGTCTTACAGACGTTTCAAAGTCAATGACAACTAACCATATGCTATCTTCCATTCCTTGCTACGTCATGCAACACTCTTTTCTCTTTATTTTATCGATCCATTTTTGTATGGAACCTTCAACATAGACCTGTTGTTCATTTTTAACGATATTTTACTTGTTTACAGGTTTTTAAATTAATACGCTGTAACAATTTTTTTGAAGACTGCATATCCTCTAAGATTATTCAATGAATACGCTGTTTTGTTTATCTAACTAAACACTTAAATATTGTTATGCAAATAAAAATTCAGATTGGAACCATGTAGCCCAATCACAAGACAGAAATTATTCCATAGTGCTGGTCTGTTTGCTGTCAACAAACGTTGGCCATTTGAATAGACTCTTTAATGTCAAACGTTGAAATTACTTGTGCGCATAAGACAAACAGGTTAGTCTGGCAAGAGCATTCGATAAAGAAACACCATGCAGTGGTATTGTGTTCTCGCCAGCAATTTACGTGTGGCAATAGGCGTAGCCGCTTGGTCAAGTGCAACATGCACTTGAGTTATAGTGTTTTTTAATAATGGTAAGCACATTGAGTATTTGTTAAATCAAACTAAATAATTCTGTTATAGTGCTCTAAAGAATAACGATATTTTTAAATAAAATGCACTCCAAAGTATTACAATAATTTGTTAAAGATCTGCTAATATGTTTAGTGATATCATTTGAAACATACCGTTCATATGTTTAATGTTGAATTTTAATACAATAGCATTTAAACGCTCCATAGACTTTTGGTAAAAATTATCCAAACCTGTTAATTTTGCTTTCACTAAATTTATAAAACGTGCTCCAAGAATTTTCTAAGTATGATCTCAGAGAACTTCTAATAATAATTTTCTTAAAAGCCTGTTAAAATTGATTTCAATTCCATTTACATTTCGGGCATGTAATACTATGTATCCAAAAGGATAAGTAGGTATGACACTCCAACCTTTTTTGATCAATTTGTGTGCCCTTAACTGTTCTTAAATCATTTAAAGAACAAGGCTATTTATAATTATAATTTTCTATTATGGGTACACATATAATGTCAGTGTGATTGGATAAGCTACAGCATTGCCTGATATTTCTTTCTCAGACTGATATATTTAGTTTTTCTTTGGCTTCTGTTTTACTAACACTCGACAATATTTTTCCAAACTTGTATATTAATTAATTTGACTTGATCTAATTGCTAAAAGTAATTTAATCACCCATTGATCATTATTTGCAGGTTTTGGTGAAGACAAAATTTGAACCATCTCCATTTACAAAAGCTGCAAAAAAATCTGCACAATTACTGTTTTTACAGGATATAAATCGTCCATTCATGGGACCGTCTGTTATTCCTCATGATCAGCCAATGTTCCCTATTATTGTTTTGGTAGGTCCACCTGGTTCAAATCAAGGCATCTTTTTACAGCAATTTTGTAAGATGTATAGCAGGTATGTATTAATTATTTTAAATATTTTTTATTGCTTTAAGCAACTACTTCAAAAATATAGTATAACATTAAATGGACGGAAATTCATTGTGAGACAAATAAGCCGGGTTGAGATCTCTTCCTTCTTAATCTGTTAAATTTCACATATTGTTGTTTTTTATGTCATCTAATATGTTCTACGTCACTTTCCATGCGAGATTTTTTAGGTTTAACATTATTACTAAAAAAATTTTTTTCAACACCAACTCAGTTTGACCAGTCTTTGAGGTTAAATAAGTTTGCGGTTACGAATGAGGATGCTGAGTCTTCTGGGAAAAAATCGATGCCGGTCACTAAACATGGGTTTCTTAATTAGTTTTGTTGTACATGTAAAACAATTGACTTTAATTATTCCCTGTCTTCCACTTTCATAACGAATTGCCCTTTTGGTGATGGTACATCGTCTATAAAAATGTCTATAACCCGAGCATTCCAATAATTTACTCATTTAACCTTATCTGAATAGGATGAGTTTTAACAACAGAAATAGGAATATCATGACTAAGTACTTGAACTTGTGGAGAAAATGATTTGTTTCTAAGTGTATAATTAGGTGCTGAAAATTTTCGTACAGGATATGGAAATGGTAACGCAATGCATTACGCTAATCATATATTAGATATGAAAGAAGTAAAATTTAATTTTGGAGAGGCCTAATATATGGACGCACTTTGTATAAAAGATTTCTTAAATAATTATTCTTAATTAATCAGGATATTTCAATCTTAGTTGCCAGAAAGAAAAAACAATTCAGATAGGAAAGTACAAATTTAACTTTTAACTACATTGTGTGGTAAGAATGAAAGGGCAATAATATTGATAAAATCAAAAAGCAGACATTGAAATGTGAGAAGCATTTGCTCAGATAAATACATTGTAATAAATTTTAAGTCGTGAGAACGGTGAAGTAAGTATGTGTCACCTTAAAATATTGTATTAGCAGACAGTGACCATAATAAAATATGATTTACAGTGGGAGTACAATAGATTAGTTGAACGCAACGGAAGTAGAAATAAAGTTAGTGATATAGAAGTCTGTTACCTGAAAACATTAAAATGTAGGGCCACGAGAAGGTGTGATTGCAGATGGGCGAGAGGTCATGTTTTGTGTCGTAGGACAATCAAAGCTTGGAAAGTAAAATTTAAGGGATGCTAGTGTACCATTTAAAAATGTAGTGAGGTGAGGAAATTGTAGAAAGTTGACGGAACACAACTAAACGGGAGAGATACACAGCATATGATAAATTATTTGAGCTTATGCTTGCGGCTTAGTAAGGTATTTTCAAAACACTAGGCGGATGGAACATTGTTACGATCGTTGTAGGGAGTGAAACTGGATTTGTTTATCCCACAATTAACTTGGAATTTTGGGGTTAGGTTGTAGCTGTTGTTCAAGGAAAAAACAAGGAAGTATAGTATTGACAAAATGGAGGCTAGTGTGACTTGGACATCTTAATAGCTGTAAGTAATACTATAGGTGTAATTTATATGTGTTCTTACAATCCCGTCGACGCGGTACTTGCGACACAAATGACAGTTGGTAATGATATTACCTAATGTGGAAATAAACGCGCCAATTGTCAATGACCTCACACAATATGCAAATTATTGCAACACGTTTTCCAATTAATTAAATTATATAAAAACCCCCCACGGGGTACTCACGTGAATAGGTAAAGCTTCCTTTAGAATTACTTCCTGATGGCGGCTCGTGACTTCCTTCAGGATTATTTCATGATGGCGCTCGTGGCTCCGTTCATATTTCTCGGGTCTGGGCTGCTCACGGCTTTTTCTCGGGTGTGGGATTTCTTAAGCCAGGTTGCATCCAAATTTGGTCGTCTTCTTTCTGTATGCAGAGGTACGATAAGGAACGCGTTGGGGAACGATAATCAAAAAAGGCAAAAGGGAATCTACATAATAAAAAGATACGATAAGATACCAGACCAACCACTCTCATTCACATTTGAAAGGCAAGTCCTAACGCGTCTTTCGGAAATCTCCCACTCCTTTTTCGTCACACGCGTCGGCGCGAAATTCGCGCAACGCACTTCTGAAGTGATGGAAATACGCGCAACAAGTCTTTTAAATTTATGGCGCGAAATTCCCGCATATTAAAACTATATGAATGTTTTCGGCTGAAATTTTCGGCATGTAACAGTGTGTGAACGTAAATATGTTTGATATTTTTCGATGTAGGACATTAATTGGACATTACAGCAATTATTTTTTTATTAAGGACTTGTCGACAGTATAAATGGCTATTAAGGATTTAAATTATTAGAGTGGGTCCAGTCACACTACACTGCAAGTTTCTTACTTTTCATTTTGAGCTTTGAGAGTATTTCAACCAGTGACGAAATTTTTTTGTTACATCTAGCGTATTGATATTATTGGTGGTGCCCACTCGATTTTGTCGTTATTCTCGATTTTAAGATCATTTACAAGTTACATTTTAGAGTTCACAACTCCAAACAATGACTTTCTATCATACCCAACCCTCGCTAGCTCGAGCTAGGTCCGCTAAGGATTTTATCCTTCTCATGGTGTTGTATTGCTGAACAGGCCCGTAACAAATTCTATTTTTAGAATGTTTGTTAGATAAAACTAGACTAAACTTCATTTCTCAAGATCACATTTGCGATCATTCTACACAAGCATAGTACAGTTATTTCAAAAGATTATATATGAAAAAATAAATTTGACATTTTATGTGTATAGGATTTATTTTTTTAAATAGATTCACGGTAAATGTTTTATGATGGAATTGAGTTAATAAATACTAAGAATAACATTTGGCGATCTTAAATTGCTTATGGAAATTTTACAATGTTACAATATTGTTTTGCACTACATAAACTAACTACATTTTGAAAACAATAAAATGCACTGAAAAATTGTGATAAAAATTTTCAATCCAATGTTTTTACTTTTCCATGAATTGATTACCTTTTCTTCAAATTTGGTATTTCTTAACTGATCTGCAAAGGCTTAGGATCATTGTAAAGAGAGTTCAATGCTGGTTTAGAAGGTAAATTAAAGTTTCAGACTTATTGTTCAAAGTGTAAACTAGAGAGCGTTGTGTGGTAGTATGTCCTGTTTCGGTGTTTTACAAAATTTCAAATAGAACCATAGTGCTCTAAACAATTTTTGAGAATGGGCAAACTATGACAAATTCTGCCACAAACTGCATATTGATATCTTTTGTAATTCTGAACATATTATTTCTTTTTATTTAGATAATTAGCCATGATTCACCCTGTATTTTCAATGAAGAACTATAGGTAGCATCCTATTATTTTAATTAGTGACTTGATTAAAAACAAAGTTACGAAAGTAGATACAATAAGGTGAAAAGCGTTGAAAATGGACGTTGATATTTAATATACAGCTTGCTTGTATGCTTCTACATATAAAAAAACGTAGAAAGCGTCTGTCAAAAGTAGAATCCTTTTCTCTTCTTCTAAACAATTTTGTGTAATCGGACTTTTAATTTTTGCTCTTGCAATATATAACCAGTTTTCAAGCTTTCTTATTATTTTATGCTATCGCAATTCCAAAACACCATCAGGTTATGGGCCCAGATGCGTTTGCGTGCGTAAAATAAGTAAAAGTAATATCTTTCACGTTTAAAATATATATATAGTGACGTTTGTTGATATTTCCGAATCGATTTTGGTGAAAAACAAATTGGCTTGTTTTTCTAGACAAAATGAGTGTTCCGACGTTTGATATTAAATTGCACATTGACAAATTGGAAGATGTCTCTGGATGGCCTAAATGGAAGTGGCAAATGCAAATGTTGTTTGTGCAAAACAAATTGACGAGCATCGTGGACGGATCGGAAGAATGTCCAACTTTAGAAGCTGGCAATGACGCCAAAAAAGCTAAATATGAAAGCTGGATTACAAGCAATGCTGCTGCTTGTAACAATATAATGGGTACTCTGGGCAACAACTTTGTAGATTTGGTTCTATCAACAACCACAGCATCAGTGATGTGGACCAAATTATGTGCTCGGTTTGAACGCACAAGCACCCAAAGGCGTGACAGATTATTTCAAGAGTTATTTAACATGGCGCCAACCTCTGTAGAAGATGTGGCTCAATTCATTGCACGTGTGACGAACACTTCTCAAAATCTAAATGCAGAATTAAAACGTGGTAAGCGGAATGAGCTAGATGAATCCGTTTTAATCGCACGTGTTCTAACAGCGTTAGAAAAGGATACGCGTTTTATAGATTTTTGGAATATTTGGGAGGTTGTTCCAGAAGATAAAAAAAAAATTAGATCTATTGACTGAAAAACTGTGCGCAATAGAGCTGCGAAAAATTGAATCATATGATTCAGGGTCTGCATTTACGATCAAGGCTAAATCAGCAAATACGTCTAATAGCAAATTAGACAAATCTGTTTCCTCGAATCATAAGAAACGGCGGGAGAAATTTATTGCAGAACAAAAGAAAAAGCGTCCGTGCAATAAATGTGGTAAGCTCGGTCATTGGGCAGCTGAATGCACTGTAACTGGGTGCGGAAAAGCTAACCAAATTAGTGCAACATTTGGTAAATCTGACGAGTCCGGTTTTACTGCTCAAGATGCAATATCACTAAAAGAGTGTGATGTTTGGATTTGTGACTCAGGCGCGTCGCAACATATTACCCCATACAAAGAATTTTTCGTGACGTATGAAAAATTTGTACCGCCAAAGATAATTCATATTGCAAAATCCAAGAATTTTATGTTGGCCTATGGTTGTGGGCGCATCAACGTAGAAATTTGGGTACATAATAAATGGCAATGCAGTCATTTAAATAATGTGTGGTTTGTACCAGACGCAGAAAAAAGTCTTCTTTCTGTAACTCGTTCAACGGATTTAGGACATGCTGTAACTTTTGATAAAACATCAGTTATTTTTCGGCGTGAAAAGGTAACTACCCTTACTGGCTACAAAATTGGGCGAGCATATGTATTAAAATTACGTATGATTAAACCACAGGTTGAAGCAATTATTAATTTGGCAACTAATGAAGAAAGTATACAAGTCTGGCATGAAAGGATGGCGCATATTAACAAGCACCAAGTAAAGACCGTGTTAAAGCGCATGGGTATCGATATTCCTGTTGTCGATGGAGAATTTTGCGACGGTTGTGTATTTGGAAAAGCGCATCGGCTCCCTTTTCGAACTCGCACTCATTTAGCTACATCAGTTGGTGAAAAGATACACGCTGACGTAATGGGACCTACAGAAAATTCATCATTTACCAATAAACGCTATTATGTTTGTTTTAAAGACGAATTTTCAAAATATAGGGTACTGTATTTTATGAAACAGAAAAATGAGGTTGCTAGTTGTCTAAATGCCTATATAAATGAGTCAAAGACGTATGGGCACACCATTAAAGTGCTCCGCATGGACGGTGGTGGTGAATTCGACAATCAAGAGGTTCGTAATATTCTTACTGCAAATGGTATTTTATCTGAAATTACACCTCCTTATACACCTCAATTGAATGGTGTTGCAGAACGAGAAAACAGAACAATTGTTGAGCTTGCTCTTTCGATGTTGTCTTCGTCACGAATGCCAAAAGTTTGTTGGGCTGAAGCATGTGCAACTGCTGTCCACGGATTAAATCGGGTAGGAAAATCTACCATTGCACAGAAATCTCCGATTGAGATATGGCGAGGTAAAGAATATGGTAGTCTAGAATATCTACGCATTTTGGAACTGAATGTTTCGTATATGTACCGAAACAAAAGCGGCGTAAATTTGACAATAAAGCTATCGGTGGTCGAGTAGTTGGCTACGTTAATGATCGTGATGGTTATCGCGTGTATGTACCTTCCAAAAATCAAGTTGTTTGCAGTCGTGACGTAATTTTAAGCCTGAATATGCGTGTTCAACATCTTGTATTGAATTATCACCGACTCCAACGGTTGTTGTTCCGGAGGAAGTTTTGAAACCTTGCAAAACCACTATCAATTCAACTGCATCTGAATCAGTATCAGATTCACAAGAAAAACGCTATGAGACACGCAAAATTGAAGAACGTCAAAAGCCTAAGAAACTTGATGACTATTATGTTTATTCAGCTTCTGATGATTTTGTTTTCTCCGCTGAGGAATTTGTTGATACTATTCACCCTCGTTCTTATCGAGAAGCAGTATCTTCAGTTCATTCTGATAAAGGGCAGGAAGCAATGGAAGAGGAATTACAATCGCAATATAAAAATGAAACGTGGGAACTAGTAGAAAAACCCCCAGAAGCTAAATTGTTAAGCAGTCGATGGGTCTATCGTATTAAAGTAGATTCAAATGGTCAAACGCGTTTTAAAGCACGTTTTGTAGTCAAAGGATGTGGTCAAACCTGCGGCTTTGACTACGATGAAACGTTTAGCCCGGTAGCGCATTATGAAACCATTCGAAGCGTGCTGGCTATCTCTGCATGCGATAGACTACAGTTGCGACAATTTGATGTAAAAACTGTTTTTCTCTATGGTGAACTTCATGAAGAAGTTTATGTCAAGCAACCAGAAGGTTTTGATGATAACACAGGCCGTGTTTGTTTTTAAAGAAAAGCGATATGGACTGAAACAAGCGCCACGTTGTTGGAATGAAAATTTGTTGGGTTTATGCAATCAAGTGGAATGCAACAGAGCAAAGCTGACCCTTGTCTGTTTACTCGTGAACGAAATGGCAAAAGCTGCTTGTGGCCATTTACGTTGATGATGGTCTTGTAGCAGGGAGCGATCTTGATGAAATTACTGTTTTCACAAACGATCTTAAGAAAAGCTTCAAGATCACCTTGGGTGAACTGAACAATTTTCTGGGCATTCAAATTCTGCAGAACTCTGATGGTTCCATCATTATAAGCCAGTATGCATATACAAAAAAATTGTTAAATCGTTTTAATATGGTTAACTGCAAAAAAGTTGCTACACCATGCGAACGCAATGGATCTGCAGATTCAAATCCTATTCAAGATCAGGTACCATATCGGGAAGCGATAGGTTGTTTAATGTATCTGACAGTAGGAAGTCGTCCCGATATAGCTTTCGCAGTAAGCAAAGCCGCACGCTCCATAGAAAGTCCAACTGAAAATGATTGTATTGCCGTTCAGCGTATTTTTAAGTACTTGCAAGGTACTAGTGATTATGGCATAGTCTATAAACCTCAAGACCTTGAACTTCTAGTATACAGTGATGCGGATTTTGGAGGTTGCTCAAAGACACGCCGATCAACAACGGGTGTTATTTCAATTATATCCGGTGGAGCAGTTTCGTGGACCAGTCAACTTCAGCGCTCAGTAGCGCTTAGCACTACTGAAGCAGAATTTGTGGCAAGTAGTGAAGGTGCCAAGGAACTTATTTGGCTTCAGCGTCTTTTAATTGATCTTGGTCATCGCATTTGCAAACCAAAATTGTTTGTCGATTCAGCAAGCGCTCTGAAACTGACTAAGAATCCCGAATTTCACAAGAGGACCAAACACATTGCAGTGCGATATTTTTTTATTAGGGAAAGATATTTGAATGGTGACATCGACTTAGAGTACATCAGCAGCGATATGAATCTAGCCGATATCTTAACAAAACCCTTAGAACGTCAAAAGTTCACACAAATGCGTCGTGGAATATCTATAACGGCACTAAGTGATTATAATTTTTTTTTAAGTAGACGCTTTTGTGAATTTAGTTTTTAGATTAAATACTCCACGTTGGAGGAAGTGTAATGGACGTTGATATTAAATATACAGCTTGCTTGTATGCTTCTACATATAAAAAAACGTAGAAAGCGTCTGTCAAAAGTAGAATCCTTTTCTCTTCTTCTAAACAATTTTGTGTAATCGGACTTTTAATTTTTGCTCTTACAATATATAACCAGTTTTCAAGCTTTCTTATTATTTTATGCTATCGCAATTCCAAAACACCATCAAGAAGAAATATGTATTCTCAATAAGCTGCATACAATTATCGAAGTAAACTTTATTCTTACTTAATTTTAATGGAATCGTAATAAAACAGTAAACAAGGTACTCCCTGTATGTTTGTTGTGGTTTGTTTAGTATTCTTCTTAATCTTCTTTGGGTATTAAACCACTCATAGTTTTTAAAATTATCTTTATTAACGTTTCGATCCATAACCTAGGATCGTTTTCAAAATAATAAAAACTTCAAGTTTGACATTTATGACACAAATTGAAGGTGACTTTGATTTATTGATGTTTGAAATATTTGGTTTGAGTACACTAAGCAAAAATTTTTAAAATTTAAATGAATAATTGCCTTCAATTTGTGTTACGGCCTGGGACCGACTTTTTTAGGTAGCCAATACGCTTAACGTGAAATCAGCTGATTAATTTTTATTGTAAAAATTCAATAACTTGGGAATTGGAAAACATTTTTTAACATGTTTCTATTTATACAATTTAGAGGATGGTTATTAAAGAAGTGTGCAATTGCATTATTAAAAGGCTTAAGTAGTCGTTTTTTTATATTTATTTTGAAGGGGAAATCATTATGATTTAGGCTACCTCTTTGGTAGATTTTAACATTGTTCTGAGGTAACCTTATGGTGGGTTTACACTTGTCAGATACCAATGTTGTTCTATGAAGGTTGTATATGGATCTGAGGCGACCCTATGGCGGGTTTACACTTGTCAGATACCAATACTGTTTAACGGAGATTGTATATGGTTGTGAGGTAACCTTATTGCGGGTTTACACTTGTCAGATACCAATGCTGTTTTATAGGGGTTGTTAATATGCTTCATCATCATCATCATTGGATCTTCATCTCAAAACTGGTTGGACACGTACCTGCACTTATTTATATTCTGAGCTAGCTTCCCTTCTATTGTTTTCTAATTTTATGTTTTATTTCACCGAGATTCAGTGAAGGGGGTTAAGCAACCTGTGGCTACCAAGATCCCCCAACACTTAGATATTTGCCGAAATAATGGTTTTCTAGTTAATATGCTTATTGTTATATAATTAGTTATTGTATGTATAAATAGAAATCATGTATGTAGGCTGTATTTCATGTTAATATCGCAAGGAAAACCCAGGAAAAACTTGCAATGCTACCTAGATAACGAAACGTTAATAAAGATAATTTTAAAAACTATGAGTGGTTTAATACCCAAAGAAGATTAAGAAGTAAACAAGGTCATCATAATAACAAGAATTATGTTTTTAAAATTGAAAATGTTTGTCATGTTTATCAACACATTGATTAAGTATTCTAAATTTAATGCAATAGACTTTAACTTTTATATTAGATTTAAATACTTTTGTGTGCAAAATAATTTTCACTGGTTTTGTAAGCAACAGTGAATACTTGTTTTAGACTAAAGTCATTAATCATGTCAATTAATTTTCAAAAGTCTTACAAAGAGTGTTTTTTAGAGTATTGCTATATTAAAATATTTTTAAAATGCCATTTTCAAACAAGGAAGCTTATGAAATGCTAACCATTTATTTCAAAATATCGTAATTACCGAAAGAATGTTCTCTTAAATGTCCATCGTGGCGTTACCACTTAAGGAAAGTATTTTCAAGACTTACACAACGATTGATAGAAACTGGGCAAGTTCGACCCATTTCAATAAGAAATGATGTGAGGACAATGCTATTAATGTCTTACCGTATGTTGCAGCTGATTCGCATTTGCATATAAGGAAAATCGCAAAGGAGCTTGGCTTATCGCATTATTTAGTACAAACAATATTAAAAGAGCACAGTGCATCCATGTATCATATTGCTTTACATCAAGAATTTAGCGAAAGAGATTGCGCCCAAAGACTTCACCATTGACATTGGTTTATTGAAATGGCAAATGAAGATCCGTTTTTTTTTTTATCAAAGTCTTTCCTATTTGCTTCCTAGTTTGTACCTCTTTGCATTTTTTATCAATCCATAGTTCTTTAGCTTTCCTGCATTTTCGAATAATTTCCTATTTTATGAATTTGTATCTTTGTCTTCCTGTTTCATCTGATCTATTTTGGTATTTTCGTCTTTCTTCTATTAAATCCAGGGTATCCTTTGTTATCCATGGTTTCTTATTTTCTTTTTGTGTATACCCAAGAATATCTCTGACCGCCATGTCTAAATTGGATTTATTGTTGTTCGATTCTGTTTCTACTTCCTTAGTATCAGAAATTTGCCCGATATCTTTCAGCAATTTATTTGACTTTTTTTCAAATCTTTTGTGAATATCTTTATCTTTTAGTTTCTCAAAGTCAAAGTGCCCCTTTCTGTTTCTTTTTTTCAAATTTTTAAATTTAAGAGCGGCTTCAAAATTACAATGTTGTAGTCTGTGTCTATATCTGCTTTTGGGTAGCTTCTACAGTCTTTTACTTGATTCCTAAACTGTTGTCTAATAAAAAAGTAATCTATTTGATATCTTCCTATATCCCCTGGCATCTTCCACATGTATCGTCTTCTAGCATGATGTTGAAATAATGTGTTTGTGATGGTTAGATTGTTTTTGTCGCAAAATTCTACCAACCTATTTCCCCTGTCGTTTATCGTGCCTAAACCAAATAAACCTATTACTGCTACTTCCCTACCCTCCCCTGCCAGTGCATTAAAATCCCCCGTAATTATTAAATTTTTGTGTCCTTTTACGTATCTTAGTAAGTCTTCGATATCTTTGTAGATCGCTTTTATTTCTTCCTCACTGAGGCTAGAGGTGGGCACGTATACTTCTATTATTACTGTATTTACCCGTTTAGATTCTAATCTAACCACGAGTATTCTTTCGTTCTTTTGTAAGTAGTTGTCTACACAATGCCCTATCTTTTTTCGGATACCTATTTTCACACCAGAATTTCCTTCCTCTGATACTGTATGAAGTACCCTAAAGTCTCCACTCCAAAAATACCCCACTCTGGCCACTGTACTTTGCTGATCCCTACTATGTCTAGTAATGATCTATCCATTTCAATTTTTAAGTCTGAAGCTTACCCATTTGCTTCATACTTCTGACATTCCACACTCTGACTTGCAGAATGTTCCCGATTCTATTTCTAAATTTTTCGATCACATCCTCCGAAGTAGTACCCTCCCGGAGATCCAATTAGGGGATTATTTTACCTCAGGAATCTTTTACCCCCCAGAGGAGGCCATCTTCCTAAATACAATTTAAGTATGCTGTGTACTTGCGGGGTAATGTGGTGGTTGTCCGTTGCCTTCCACATCGCGGTAGTGTCTTAGAGTGCCATACCAACCCCTATGGTCTCTACCAAATCTAATTACCGAAAGAGACGCTGCCCTGATGCGGGAACCTGACTTAGTCTGGTTCCTCACTAAAGACCCTACTGCTTTGGTTGAACCTGTAGTTGGTCCCTTTAGGTCTCTGGAATGCGAAAGCCGTTCCACCCATTCTAGAACTTCTTCAAGGTACAGGTCCATGGAAAAAGAAAATGATGAACCTATAAAAAACTACAAAAGTAATAAATAACAAGGTTTTCAACTAAAATTCTGCATTACATTGTAACATGTCATTTTACCTATGGTAAATGCCACGTTTCAGCTTGATTTATCTCTCCCTTTAAACCTCAGATTTTACTTTAAAAAGTCCATTGAACCTTAATATACATATTTACTTTTAATAGATGTATTATAATCACAGAATATAGAAAGGTTATAGTATTTCATAAAGTACCGTGTTTGTTTTCTAATATCAATACTTGTTTGTAAAGTTGCCTACAATCCAGTATTCTTAGTATTTATTTTCACACTTCTACTTTGCAGAAGAGCTCTGTAGTTTTCTTTCCTTACAATTCCAAATACCCCGCTCTGATAATAGCAACAGATGGGTTGCCTGTCAAAACGTTCTGACAAAAGCTTCATTTCTTGTCTTGGTTCTGTGCACAGCAGGTCATTTTGAACTCAAGGTGATAAGAATTGACCATGAGGTCGTATCAAGTATGTATTATTTTGTTAAATAATAAATTTGTAATCATTTAAATATTATTACAGATATCTTGCCTAGCATTTTCCTTTCCTTCATAAACTACAAATCCCGCCGGATTACTTTTCCGATGGTAAGAATTTAATAGATATATTTTAAATTCCTTTTCGCTTGGTTTTGCGTGTTAACTAATTCACGTATTATATTTCAGGGTCGTTCTCTACCCCCATGTCTTCCTACTTTTTATCTAAAGTTCCATTATGATGCAGATTTGCTTTGCTGTCGTTTTTCAATGAGATGACAATGCCGTAGTATTTTTAAATTACGTTACCTCAACATACAATTTTAGTTGTTAATTATTCTCTTAAAATTATGGATCTAAGAAGTTAAACACGAAATGTTTTTCAACTTGTTTGAATGCTAGCGAATTCTACCTCATCACTTGTTTTTGATGTTACCTGGGACTCCTGCAGTTTCTACACATTTGATTTGGATTTCTACAGATGTTCCATTCAAAGAATTTCAGGGTAACAAAAATATGTTTTTCAATGCACATGTCAGGTATGACAAATTAAAGTATTATATATCTACTCAAAATTAAATAAACTGATTTATGCAATATTAAATTTTCTCTTTATTTTACACTTGTAAAACGTATTAATCTTACTGATAATTTATCTACTATTTACAAATATTAATTCTTATTATACATAGTCTTACTGGACGAATACTGTCCATATGTAAGCCACATGTTTCATGAAACTCAAGTCAAGTACATTTATTAATTTTGTTACGCATTTAAAAGCACAAGATACCTTTCTTTGTATTTTTGAACGTTTAGTTCACGTTAAATATTTTATCGACTTTTTATATGTTACGTTCACATATTTAAAAAACTCTCTTAAACTTATATAGCTACATTCACTAGTTGCATAAAAACAAGTATCATAATCTTTACTGATCTATTCATTTTATATGACTTCATAGAACATTTATGATGTTTTTGTTCAAAACTTTATTTCTATAAAATTTAATAAATACACTATATAACTTGTCATAGTTTCTCACAGTTGTTTATTTTACAGTTATTAATTCACAAATTTTCTCCCCTTCGAGATTTTAAGTCTCTTGCAGCCTCTGCAACCTCAACGGTCGATGCTAGCTGTGCCAGAGTGTAATTTTTTTATGCTCTGTCGTGCACCTATCCTTTTTATAACACCTGAAAAAGGGTAGGGTGCACGTGGCGCCCAACCTGTTTTCTTTCTTTTTCTTGCGCACGCTTACACGTGGCGCCCAACGTCTCTTTTTAATTTTTTGATACAACACAACCCTACGATTTTTCTTTAACTTTTCTATACAACGCAGCTCGTTTTTTAATTTTTTATACAGCATATGGCACACGCTTGCACATGGCACCCAACTACCTATTTTTTTTTTCTTTTCTTGTGCATGCTTGCACGTGTCGCTCAACGTATCTCTCTTTTTTTTTCTTGTGCACGCTTGCACGTGGCACCAACGCTTATTTTTTTACATACTTCTACCTTAACTAACGTTCACCACCTTGCCGCCCAACGATTCTTTTTTCTATATCTGCCTACGTACACACGTAACGCTCAACTTACCTTCCTAATTTTTTCTCTTGCACACGTTTACACGTGACATCAAATTTTTCTTTATTAAAAATTGTAAATGTCTCTCCCCGCATTATATTATTGAAAAACTTTTCTTGGTTTGTATACCACATTTTTCACAATAAAAGTGAATTAGTTTTTGGTAATATGTTACATTTATGTAAATGTACCACTTAATCTTTCTTTCATTTTACTTTTTCTTGATTTAGTTATATTTATAACTTACCTTAAAATATCTTGCTTAATTGCTTTAAATATATAAAGAATTCTAATTTACATATTTTTTTTCTTAAAATATAAATAAATATTTTATCTTAAAATATAAAAACAAAAATGGAAGCACACTTAAAAGCAGGTTATTTACTAATAGAGGAGCTTGAGTATGAACTTTACATAAGGTCCATTAGTTCAAAAAGAAAACTATGGAAGATAAAAGAAAACTTTTAGCTCGTCAATTACGAATTGAATTAAATAAACCACCAGCACATAAAGAACTATCTCAATATACTATAACTTTTGATCAAGATAGTGAACAAATAACTAATACTATAAATTCAATTACGAATTTAATAGAAGAATTTAATGGTGATGTTAAAGATTCACTTTATAAAAGAATAATGTCTCGTCTGGCACATGTTTGTGGCAGAATAAACCGATTAACTATTCCTGATAATGATAATGAAGTTGTAACAACTTTTAAAAATGAAAGTTATTCAACTGCACTTTTGTTAGATGCAGAACTTCATGAAAAAATAGAAAAATATGAAATTACTGCCGGTATAATTAATGTTCTTGTAACAAATACTACCCCCACAATAAATGTTCATCCACCAACAGTAACTTATATATCTAATCCTACTCCAATTTCTTCTTGGTCAATAAAATTTAATGGTAAACCAGACACAGTCTTTGAATTTTTAGAAAGAGTATCTGAATTAGCTGAAACCAGGAATGTTTCACTACAGGATCTGTTTTCGTCTGCGATGGAATTGTTTGACGGAGATGCAATTGTTTGGTATAGGGAAATAAAACACTCTGTAACAGATTGGAATTCCTTAATAACTCGTTTAAAACAAGATTTTCTACCTCCTAACATAGAAACTATTTTATGGGATGAAATAAGACTTAGAAAACAAAAGACAAATGAAACAGTAACTATTTATATAATGAAAATGCAGAATTTATTCCAGATTTCAAAATTACCTTTAGAATCTACAAGAATACAAATTATTTCACAAAATTTATTACCTGACTTTATTACACCACTTTCTGTAATTTTACCTACAATTAATACTATCTCAGATCTCGTTACAGCTACAAAAAGATTAGAAGAATCTTTTCGTATAAAAAATCAACTTATATCTAATAATAACTCCTTTAAACCAACTACCTCTGTTTTGGTACAAAACAAAAATTCTTTTCCACAAAATGTTTATAAACAAAAATTTCAAGAAAGTAAACCAAAAACTTGGACATACGATAATAAACCTAAAATACAAAATTCTACGTCTCAATTAAATGCCATACAATATAATACGATTCCAAAAATTCAAACACAACCACATTCCACAATAAATAAAAATATAAATGCAAATTTATCTACTTTTCCTTCAAATCAAAATACACGTTATTTCTCAAATACCTATAAACATACCACAAGTAAATGTTGGAACTGTTTAAAATCAGATCACACATATCCGAATTGTAATATTAAAAGAAAAATTTTCTGCTACAGATGTGGCATTCCTATGTAAAAATATCGACATGTCCCGTTTGCTCAAAAAACGAATAAAAATGTACAGGACATATAGCCAACCCTGTACTGATATATCTATGGCTACCCAAAATTATATTAAACCAAATAAAATTTTCTCTACCTCTGTTTTTTCTAAAAAACAAATGACTACCTTACCTTATACAAATCTTACCTTACCTTATACAAAACCTACCTTACCCTTAAAAGTAAATCAATGTTATAAAAACAAAAATCATAACATTACAAATTCATCTAAGAAAAATTACCTTAACTTACATAAAACTTCTCAAAACAGTGACAACTGGTCAAAATGGTTGACTACTGTTAGAAATTTTTATAAACCAAAAACACATTTAATAGAGACTTATAATTTAATTACAAAACATTTAGATAGTAGACCATATCTTAAAGTAAAATTATTAGACATTTATATAACTGCACTTTTCGATTCTGGAAGTAACATTTCTGTTATAGGATCTCTAGGCATACCTATAATAGAAACTTTAAATATAAAAATATTTCCTTTAACTACACATAAATTACTTACCGCAGATGGCACTCCACAAAATATTTCTGGTACTTTAGACTTGCCTATCTTTATTGGTGACACATGTCGTTTCATTACTTGCTTAGTCGTTCCTACACTACCTCACTCATTTATTTTTGGTTCAGATTTTGCGAAAACGTTTGAACTATCTATTAATTTTAAAAATAATTCCTGGGATGTTCACACATCTACAAATATACCTATACCTGTGGAAAAAGTTCCTTTAAAAAATTTAAATAAACATAAACTTTGCACTTTAGACGATTTACTTCCTACACAATTACCTAAAGCAAAACAAACAGTAGATTCCTTTAATTTAATTGCAAGCACTAATACAAATTTAGGTCGCACTGATAAAATTTATATGAATATTGACACTGGTGACCACAAACCTATCAGAAAGCGTCCGTACCCAATGTCTCCATATATGTCAAAAATATTGAATGAAAAATTAGATGAAATGTTAGAGCTGGGTGTGATTGAAAAATGTACCTCGCCTTGGTGTTCTCCTATCTTACTAGTTAAAAAATCTTCTGGTGACTATAGAGTTTGTTTTGATGGAAGAGCCCTAAATGAAATAACTACCCACGATAGCTATCCTATGCCTAATGTAGACCGAATTTTAAATTTGCTAAGAGGTGCTACATACATTTCTAGTTTTGATTTAAGACATAGCTTTTGGCAACTACCTTTAACTACAGAATCAAAGGACAAAACAGCCTTTAGTGTAATTTCTAGAGGTCAATTTAGGTTCGTTACAGTTCCTTTCGGTTTAAGAAACTCTGCTCAAACACAACAACGTCTCGTTGATACTATTTTTGGACCGGAGTTGGAACCCCATATTTTCTGTTATCTCGACGATATCATAGTAGTATCTTCGACATTTTCTGAACACATCAAATTATTAGAAACAGTTCGTGACCGATTAAAAGAAGCAAACTTAACTATAAATCTCAAAAAATGTGAATTTTTTAAAAAAACATTAAAATTCCTAGGGTACATTGTTGGTTCAAATTCTATAAGAACAGATCCAGAAAAAATTTCAGCAATGACTAACTATCCAATACCTAAAACAACCACAGAAATTAAACGTTTTGTCGGTATGGTCAGTTGGTATAGAAGGTTTGTAAAATCATTTTCTACCCTTATGTCTCCTATAAATGATCTTTTAAAAGGCAAAAAGAAAAAACAACCAATAGTTTGAAATTCCGAGGCTGAATCAGCTTTTCTAAAAATAAAACAAATCCTAGTATCTGAGCCTATCTTATGTCAACCTGATTTCAGTCAACCTTTCACGATAGAAGCTGATGCATCAAATACTGGTTTAGGTGGTGTCTTATTACAAAATCTAAATGGTGAAGATCACATTATCTCTTACACAAGCAGATCTCTTACACGTTCTGAACGCAATTATTCCGTTACAGAACGCGAATGTCTCTCTGTTATTTTTTCTATAGAAAGATTCCGTCCATGGATAGAAGGAACAAAATTCACAGTCATAACAGATCATCACAGTCTATTATGGCTCAATAATATCCAAAATCCTTCTGGGAAGCTGGCGAGATGGGCCACTCGTTTAAGACAACATACCTTTGATTTAATTCACCGTAAAGGCAAGTTACATGTAATACCTGATTCTCTTAGTCGGCCAACACAAGATAACACAGTAAATTTAAATGTCTTAGAAATAAATTTAGCTAACATAGATGATTACTATGTATCTTTAAAAAATAAAATTATAAATTCTCCAGATACCTATCCGCAATGGAAAATAGAAAACGGTTTGTTATACAAATTCCTACCTTCAAATTTACCGTTAACTGCAAATATAAATAATTGGAAAATCCTAGTACCTATTAAACAAAGAAATGAAGTAATTTCTACATGTCATGATCCACCTACTGCTGGACATTTTGGTTTTTATAAAACTTTAGCTAGACTTCAAGAAAATTACTACTGGCCTAAAATGAAATATGACGTCATAAAGTATTGTAAAAATTGTTTAATATGTGGAGCACAAAAAGCATCGAATATGAAACCATTGGGTTTAGCAGGTAAAGAAAAAGATGTTACATTTCCGTTTCACACAATTGCTTTAGACCTCATAGGACCCCTTCCTAGGTCAAAACAAGGACACAAGTGGTTACTTGTTGTAGGTGACTGGTTTTCTAAATTTACTTTACTATTTCCTTTACGTAGTGCCACCGCACCAAATATCGAAAAACATATCGAAAATAAAGTATTTCTAACCTACGGGGTACCTAAATTTATAATATGTGATAATGGATCACAACTATCTGGAAACATTTTAAAAAATTTAATTGCCAATTATAATGTTGAAAAAATATGGTACACTGCAGTATATTCCCCACAATGTAATTTTGTAGAACGAATAAATAAAACTGTAGGTACAGCGATTAGATCATATGTCGAAACACATAACATGGGATGAAAATATAGCAAAAATTCAGTACGCTATAAATTCAGCAAAACATGAGGTGACAAGTTTTTCGCCAAATTTTTTAATTTTTGGTAGACATGTACCTATTTCAGGAAAATTTTATAGTTCATCTTATAAACCCTCTGATGACGTAGATATAATGCCTGAAGATAGGACCGCATATTCTACCGACCAACAAGGTCTTTTTAATCTCTTCAAAGATGTAAAAAATAGATTACATCTTGCCTATAAAAAAATGTCTAGTCGTTACAATTTACGACGTAGACCATTTACTTTCAATGTAGGTGATACAGTTTGGAGAACAAACAAAGTATTGTCTAGTGCCACTGATGCCCTTACTGCAAAACTTGCACCTAAATATATTTTATGCACAGTTAATAAAAAACTATCTAATTTAATTTATAATCTTACTAACCCAGATGGGTCAAAGACAAATAACTGGCACATAAAAGATTTAAAGCCGTATACAGGCACTGATATAAATGTAATAAATTTAGTAAATATACCTACCTTAACTTAAATAATACTAAACATAATTTTTCTTAACTAAAAATTTTTTTTTCTTGTTACATTACACGTGTTTGATGTAATTTTTTTTTGAAGACATATCATATCTAGCCCCCACACTTACATACATAACTGATGTACAACAGTTATGCCCTCCTTATACCCCCCCACCATTGCCCCTTTTCTACAAATTCTTTTTGTTTATTTCTAATCTTTTTACCCGTGTTGAGTGGTTTAGTCCTTACTGATTTCGACTTCACTGATTATTGACTTTACCAATTTTCTTTTCCCTTTGGGACGTGTGATACGCGTTAGATATCCCACCACTCAAAAATTTTTTTCTCGAACATTTTTTTTCTCAAACAAGTTTTTTCTCAAACTTTTTTTTTCTCTAACATTTTTTTTCTCAAACAATTTTTTTTTCTCGAACATTTTTTTTCTCAAACATTTTTTTCTCAAACTTTTTTTTCTCAAACATTTTTTCTCAAACAAATTTTTTTTCTCAAACATTTTTTTTATTCTCTTTTAATAAGTCTTGCACTTCAATCCAATTTTGAATTTTATAAAAAAATATATATTCATATATTTTTTTTTCTTTTGTTCCGGGGCAGTGTAACATGTCATTTTACCTATGGTAAATGCCACGTTTCAGCTTGATTTATCTCTCCCTTTAAACCTCAGATTTTACTTTAAAAAGTCCATTGAACCTTAATATACATATTTACTTTTAATAGATGTATTATAATCACAGAATATAGAAAGGTTATAGTATTTCATAAAGTACCGTGTTTGTTTTCTAATATCAATACTTGTTTGTAAAGTTGCCTACAATCCAGTATTCTTAGTATTTATTTTCACACTTCTACTTTGCAGAAGAGCTCTGTAGTTTTCTTTCCTTACAATTCCAAATACCCCGCTCTGATAATAGCAACAGATGGGTTGCCTGTCAAAACGTTCTGAGAAAAGCTTCATTTCTTGTCTTGGTTCTGTGCACAACAGGTCATTTTGAACTCAAGGTGATAAGAATTGACCATGAGGTCGTATCAAGTATGTATTATTTTGTTAAATAATAAATTTGTAATCATTTAAATATTATTACAGATATCTTGCCTAGCATTTTCCTTTCCTTCATAAACTACAAATCCCACCGGATTACTTTTCCGATGGTAAGAATTTAATAGATATATTTTAAATTCCTTTTCACTTGGTTTTGCGTGTTAACTAATTCACGTATTATATTTCAGGGTTGTTCTCTATCCCCATGTCTTCCTACTTTTTATCTAAAGTTCCATTATGATGCAGATTTGCTTTGCTGTCGTTTTTCAATGAGATGACAATGCCGTAGTATTTTTAAATTACGTTACCTCAACATACAATTTTAGTTGTTAATTATTCTCTTAAAATTATGGATCTAAGAAGTTAAACACGAAATGTTTTTCAACTTGTTTGAATGCTAGCGAATTCTACCTCATCAATTGTTTTTGATGTTACCTGGGACTCCTGCAGTTTCTACACATTTGATTTGGATTTCTACAGATGTTCCATTCAAAGAATTTCAGGGTAACAAAAATATGTTTTTCAATGCACATGTCAGGTATGACAAATTAAAGTATTATATATCTACTCAAAATTAAATGAACTCATTTATGCAATATTAAATTTTCTCTTTATTTTACACTTGTAAAACGTATTAATCTTACTGATAATTTATCTACTATTTACAAATATTAATTCTTATTATACATAGTCTTACTGGACGAATACTGTCCAAATGTAAGCCACATGTTTCATGAAACTTATGGTAGTCAAGTACATTTATTAATTTTGTTACGCATTTAAAAGCACAAGATACCTTTCTTTGTATTTTTGAACGTTTAGTTCACGTTAAATATTTCATCGACTTTTTATATGTTACGTTCACATATTTAAAAAAAACTCTCTTAAACTTATATAGCTACATTCACTAGTTGCATAAAAACAAGTATCATAATCTTTACTGATCTATTCATTTTATATGACTTCATAGAACATTTATGATGTTTTTGTTCAAAACTTTATTTCTATAAAATTTAATAAATACACTATATAACTTGTCATAGTTTCTCACAGTTGTTTATTTTACAGTTATTAATTCACAAATTTTCTCCCCTTCGAGATTTTAAGTCTCTTGCAGCCTCTGCAACCTCAACGGTCGATGCTAGCTGTGCCAGAGTGTAATTTTTTTATGCTCTGTCGTGCGCCTATCCTTTTTATAACACCTGAAAAAGGGTATGGTGCAACATTAACACTTACCCTGAAAGGTGTTGTCTTCGTGAATATCGAGGGGTGCCAAACAGTCGGTTGTCGCAAACTTCATGATGTCCTTGTCTATGTGGATGACTTATTCTGCTTAAACCCCCTTGCTCTGCTTATTCTACCTTCAATTGTCAGGTTTCTTCATTTAATTAAACTACTTCCAGATACAATGGTCACTGGGGTAGCTGGAGATCCTTTACAGATTAGTATGTACACACCTATTTTCCTAAATAATTAAAATAAAAATCCACCTCAAACTTACTCTCTATTAATATAATAAACAATTTCATAACGCATACACCTATAAATACACTCTCCTAAAAATATATCTGCAGTCTGGTCAGGTGATGATGAACTAAATCCTACAGAAATCGTAAAGCACACTTAACTTAATTTAGCAACAAAACTATCCGGCACTCCATATTTTTCTGCCTTTCTATCTAATTGTTACATTTATGAATCCCAAATTAATGGTAATGTCATTCCTTAAACAAGAAAACGGTGCAATTCCAACGTAAACCATATCATTGTCCATTCCAAAATATTTTACATTTAATACTTTTACCTAAATTACTAATGACTAATCTTAAATTACTAATTAGTTCGCTGAATTAATTATTGTCACTTAATTACTGACTTATTACCAAAACACACAATTACGAGTTAAAATTCGTAATAAAGTTTTTTTTCAAACTTAAGTGCTCACTTTCAATTCCAGAACTTCCAACGACCATCAGGATTGTTTCAAATTATTCAGTTAAGAGTCCAAACACAGCAGCTTTCTGATTGATAATACTCTGTCCGTTGCAAAGGTATTTCATTTTACATGTCGATCGCCATACATTCCCTGAAGGAATTAACCTATTTTTTTTTCTTAGAGCTCTACCATCCCCCGATCACAGTTCATTATTAACCCATTGCCTTAAATTAATCCCGCTGGGGGATTTAGCATTAAGACCCTCCCTCCTGATTTAATTATACTACTACATTTTGCCGTTTTCTAATGACCGATTACTATAAGACTGTTGCTAACTCAATCTCAATCCGCTTTTATTATTTTTAATTCCTCTACTATTTCATTTAATGTACCAGCGTTTTCATATTATTACACAATATTGTTATCACTTTTATCAAATAACACGTAGCAAATCCCCTGTTATACTGTAAACGTAGGCGTATCTGTAACTTCTTGTGCTCTGAAACCTTATTGCAGTCAAAATTTATAAAAGATGACATCAGTGTTGTTACTTCTATTGGTGTGTACCATGACTTGGCGTCTACAGATTACATTGTAATAAAGTAAATTATAGTTTGATTTATGATAGCTGCAACACTTTATTAAAACTATATTCTACTGCCTGGAATTTATTTACCAACTTCCTAACGCTCAAATTTAGGGTGCATTTTAATAAATTTATCAACTCTGAAAGCTTTTTAAAAAGAGCATGCAATGCTTCTACTATAAAATTTTATTAATTAAAATGGAATTGGTTTATTTACATTCTTGTAGTTTTAGAATAATTTGGAATAAAGAAATATTGATTTAATGACCAAACTTGACTTGTAAACACTGTTTAAATGAAATAAAGATTCTACATGGTATTCTCATAACAAATTAGTTCATTCCAAGTTAAATATTATTTATTTCCCTTTTAATTGATCTTGCATAACGCATCGCGTTACAATGGTTAAAGAAATACCAAAGTTATTTGGATTTTCATCCCAGGCAAAATATGCTTCCTTCACCGCTTTACTTTAGGTGCTACAACAATATGTCATAACAAAAGTTATAGACTAATGTTAGTTATTTCCCATATCAATATTTTTTGCCTACCTTGATTATAAAGAAAATAAAGAAAATTAACCTTTTTAAAGGAAATGCCAAATTATGCCACATTGTGGAAACTTCACGAAGTTCATAATATTTTTAAAGGTATTTTTATGATAATATTCATAATAAAAGCTTTGCCCAAGTTCCAGGACAAACGGTTTCCGAAATATTGTTGGTCTGCTTACAAAGTCTCATATCTCAAAAACAGACGAATTTGTGATATGCTTTCAATATGCATTATTTAATGTGTTCTAACTGGCTCACGAACTTGCCAATCTCATTGAAATATAGTTTTCGAGCTTTGTAGTTTTTAACGTTGTACCTACCGTATTATCGATAAAATAAACTGTTAACCAAGTGTCTGATCTTGATGTAGGTCACTTTGTGAGCTTATTTTATTTATTTGTACTATTTGCCGTTACGACATATTCCAATATTTTCTTGCTGTGACTTGTCTGGTTACTAACTTCATATTATTATATAATAGGAGTAAAAGGACAGTTGTTACTCGATTTACATGCAAGTAGGTTGATGTGTTAAATACGTTCGTTAATGCAGCTAAAATGTATGTTTTAGTATTATAGAAAAACTGAACTTGAAATAACTGAAAAAGATTATGTGTTTTCAATAGGAATAAAAGTAAAAATGTTTTATGGGAAACGGTGTTACAGTAGGACAATTATTGCTGTGGAAAGTAATGATTCTTCTGTTGAGAAGTATATTAGTTCAGACGACGAACCTTTAATACATCTAAAATAAATTAATTACACATTTCATGACCAGTTTTAAAGCCAATGATTACAATATTCGTTCTCCAAAAAATTTGGTTGATGTGCAAGAGACTTCAGCTATAACTACCATTGAAGTAAAATTAGTTAAAATATCAATCGTGATATTGAGGAGACTCATAATTTTAACAAAAAAATCCTTCACTACACCTAACTGGCAATGTTAGGAACATTGAGTATGAAAACTACTCAGACCTTGAATCTTTGTTTGATTCAGATCGTGATCCTTTATACATAGCTCCTTGTGAAGCAAGAAAATGTAAGCTAGAAGTATTTGTTGCTTGTCATTGATGTCAAAAGTTATTCTGTTGTCAACATTTTGATAACAACGAATTATGTACTAACACAATGCTTCAAAATCACAAAATCTCAAACGACTTAAAAAGGGTACCGTTTCAGTGGTCAGCAATAAAGAAAAATGAGTAAGTCAGAACGAATGCTACTAGTGCTTCTGTTATTACTGCACATGTGGAAATTTTGATTTTATAATCAAAGGGTTTGAACGAGAAATCTGTGTAGTAAAGAAGAAGAGTAAACGTTCAAAGATTAGCTAAAAAGCTGCGTGCTCTAGGAAAAGAATATGCTATCTGTAAAACAGAAACGACGGCGCTTGTTACATTCACCGCGTTTAATTTGCGCGCTATTTTTACACTTTAGGCGTGGCTCTAACGCCATTGTTATAACATATACAGACCACGTTTTTACTGGATGATGCATTCGCTGTCTAAATCAATTTGCATGCACATTCTAGGTAAAATTCAAATTACTTACGTGATGTGTATCTCTCGGAACTTAATCTCAGGGTCCAGCACGTGGTTTGGGTTATGATTGCGCCGTGTTAAACATCAAATTATTATCCGTCGCTGAACTTCTACTGCATCTGGTAGGGGTTTGAAAGAAAATGGTGTAGTGGGTACGATAATGGGAGACAAAGGGAAACTACATACCTGTTATTCTCAAAAAACTACACCGCACTTAGGTAATTGTTGCTTAGTCCATGTCTCGTTGCTTAATGTCGTTCCTCCACTCGCGCACCTCCGCATTCCTTCTGCGCAGACTCGACTGTCAGCAATGGCGGAAGTTAGCGTATCATTTCAAAAATACGCGGCAATTAATCAACAAATGTATCTCTAAATCTAAAACATGATACATGACCAGTTTGGCATGTAACATGCTTGCAAAATATTTATAGGGTACATGCAACGTAGAAAATTGGAAGAAAAACGAGCATCAGTGTATTTTGTTCAATGCAAACAATAGACATCAAATATTCAACTCATACTATAATCTGGGAGAATTACAAGTCAGAGGGAATTTACCATTAATCATACGCAAACTCTCCAGCCTAAGCAATGTACCACAAACGAAAGTTAGTACCTAGACGTAGCTGGAAGAAAAGTAAATACCAGGCTAACTACCAACCGCAGAGAGAAACAAAAAGAAACAAAAAAATAAAATACATCGCCCACGATTATCTATTAACACATAAAAATAAATAAAGGATTATCTACAAACAAGCAAAAAGAAAATAAATTAAACGTTACTATTTCAAAGCAAACAATTAGGTGATATGAACAATTTAGTACATTAGATACGAAGTGCGCATCTCGTATTTACACAACATAAAATTAATCAGTAGCAAATAAAAACTGTGAGAGCTTTTGTCAAGTGTTTTTAAAATTTCACTAATACTTTTTATAAAATAACTAATTAGTAGCAAAGAATTAACGTATGAGAGCTTTTGTCGAAAGTTTTTTTAATATTTCACCTAATAATTTTTGTAAAATAACTAATTAGTAAAGCATGTGCGCTCTTTTGACACGCATCTTTAAAAATAGTACATCGCACCTGTAGAGCGATAGTATCGATTAACGGCCACAAACAATAGTTCTACGATATCACGTTTCTACACCAAACGTTTATACGGAAGATGTCATTGACACACACAAAAGAAAACGAGTTGCATACCTGTAGGTGTCCAAATATCGCAAGCCGTCGGGGGTGATTCAACGAAGCAACCCCATGGTCGTCAGCATACATTTACAATTATGTTGAAGAATTTAACAGATTACCGGATACCTAAACAAAGCATAGACTATTTAATTTATCGAATAAATTTTTGTTTTAAAATCAAAAGGGATTTCAGTTAAGGAATTTATTCGAAAGCGGTTTTATTATTATGTTGAAAATAAATGTAATAAAGTTGAATGCAGATGTAGCTAGCATTAATACCTATCGCTAAGTTTTTAAAGCTAAAAATCTAAGTTTTCATCGTCCAAAAAGAGATCAATGTTCATTATGTGTAACTTATAAACGAGGTAACGAAAATATCAAGCTTACCTTAAAGCAAAGGTATGAAAAGCACTTCACAGTAAAAAAGCGAAGTTAAGAATTTAAAAAGCGAGTGCAAAATACAAGCAGCTTTAGATGCGATATTTTTGTGTGCAACTTTCCACCTTTCGCATATCAACCCTTTATGAACGAAACAGCCGTATCTTACATGCGCCGTTTATCTAATTTCAATTTAACGTTTTATAACATAGATACTAAAGATTGCTGCTGCTACGTTTGGTATGAAACTAGGGTTATTGAAAATTGCTAAATATGTTTATACAGCACTCCAACGATATAAAGCAAAAGGAGTTAAAATTGCATCACTTTTTGCAGATAGTTGTAGGGGGCAAAATAAAAATACCAATATAGACGCCATGCTTTCATGCACTATTGTCCATTACAATAACATAGAACAGATTAGTTTGTGCTATTTTGAATCCAACCGTGGACAGAGCAAAAGCGATAGTTTTCATAGCACCACCTCAACTGCTATTACAAGTGCTAGTTATCTTTACATACGATCTCAAATTCATGCAATCATTCAGCTAGCTAGAAGAAAACGTCCTTATGCGGAATTATTTAATGTCTCCATGTACAGGAGACACACCTGTTATTCGAATTGAAGAATATCGAAACTTTTATAAATATTTTCCACATGAAGACTAAAAGTCAATAAAAATACACGGTTTTTAATTAAGAATGGTTTTTAGTTTTTTATAATCGTATTTGATTTTTAATTTTTTTTATTCTAAGCTGCAATATAATAACGGTATTAGCAGAAATCATTTATTTTGTAAGCAATAAAATCAATCACAATGTGTATAATTATAAATAAAATATTAATCACTATTCGCTCGCATAACTCATTCATTTTCATTTTACCGTAACATTTGTTGTGCAGCTCACGTTAGGTCGTATGTCATTTTGAGTTAGATTTTCAAATAGTGGGTAAACTTATATTAAATGGTACTAGAGACTAACATACATATCAGAGATCGTAATAGTAAAATAGAGCAAAATGTATATGAATATTTAATAAAGAAAATCTCAAATCAACACTCAGATAATTCTTAAAACAGTTCTCTAGTAAAACTGTTAAAATTGAGATACGACACTGCGGATTGCCACTCTTATCCTATCATACTATATATTCAGGGTGTCCTATTTTTTTGCATGTTGTATGGATAACTTTGTGATTGTAACATTAGAGAAAAGGATAAATAGTGAAGTTGTGCAGTTTTTAATGCAGAGTTCAATCATGAAAAAATAATTAACAAGAGTTTTGTATCGAAATAATTATATTTCAATTTTTTTGTTTTATCTTGTGGTTCATTTATCACGATGGAGTAAAAATTGTAGATGTTTTCTTAGATTATTTCAAAAGGAGATTAAGATGTTCTTATTTGTTTTTAATTGCTTTGGTCATCTTCAAATAATGAGTGCTTCTTTTAAATGGCAACCACTATTGGCGATAGTTCAGGTACAAAGGTATTTTTTTCTCTTTCCAATGATATACTACACTGGACATGTTGTAGATAAAAATTTTTTGAAAAAATTGATTTTTATGGCTTAATAAATATAAAAACTATAATTTTTATTAAAAATTTTGATAATCATTAAAACAACCATCATACTATTTATATTTCAGGCGTACAAAACTTGGTGTAAGTCATACGACGCGCTCTAAAAATGAAGACGAAATTGAAGATGTGTCGTATTATTTTATTAAACCTGAGAAGTTTTCATGTATGGCACAAAAAGGAGAATTTGTTGCTGTGTCACAAACATTAGGAAAATGGTTTGGACTAGGTAAAATATTTCCGTATGGTAAAAAAACTTGTATTATAATTTATTTTATACTTATAATTACAATTTATTGCAAGACTAAGCTTTTGGTTAAAATATTGCTTCTGCGATTCTGTTTAATATCTTATTGCGCAAGACTTCGATTTCCAAAATATTAGTGATGTTCATTAAAGTCTTATGTCATCTAAACCTAACTCTCTTAAAATTCATATTGTTATAAAATAGTAATTTGAATATATGGCTTATTTTTATCATACCGTTCTAGTCATTGCTTGATATATATGGATTAAATATTTGACGGCACTTGTTCATTAACATTAAATTATACAAATTAATTCACATCTATGAAAGATTTTATTGACTTAACCTGCATTGTAATAAGTTTTAAGTACAGATATTATGTTTATGAAATAACACACTACAAATCTTTGTTCAGGTGAAATTATTATTAGCTCTACAGATGTGATATTCAAAGAGTCTTTTGTAAAACTATCAAAGTTAAAGATTTTCCAAAAGTATTGTCTGACAATTTTATATAAAAATTTTTAGAGCTTGACCTGTCATGCGATTAAAGCATAAAACTTAATTTATTGAGATCTTTTTAATTGATTGACTATACACAATAGTATATTAATTATTTAAAGTTTAGGTACTTGTGGATAAACATATTTTGTAAACTTCTGGAAACGTTTGCCAATAAGTTATTTTAATGTGCAGATACCGAAAATCTAGAAAATGGTAATGCAGTTTTGTATTTCTTTGTCTCTACCCAATAGTGAGCGTTAACATTGTATTAAATTTGGAAAACAACTGCCAGCTTGTATTATTTTTTTGAAAATGTTAGAAACCAAGTAAATTTTCTATTAATAGTTTCTGTATTGGCAAAATTCCACAGCCTGGTTTATTGTTACTTCTTCTGTGAAAAGTAATCATTGTTACAGGCTTTACCTACTTCAGGAAACCTTTTGTATTCTATTGACCCTGCATAAAGGCAACTTTAGTAAAAAGAATTATTTGCAAGTGCAATTTGTTAGTGTTCCTTAAAGTTATGAGTCTATCTTCAAGGTTTTTACATGAGGAAAAATTAACCCCTTGTTTGTATACCAAACCGAACAAATATTTCATTATCCGATTAATTTGGTAGGAATTCTCTTATAGTCCAATAGGCGAGTGTTAAAATCAGTATTATCTAAGATCTCAAATTTTGCCTATGTCTACTATTGGTGTCTTAATGTAAGAGTTGTTGTCAGCAAGTGCGTTGACTACTACGCCCATGGTCCCGGGTTCGAATCCCGACACAGTCCGCTTGAACAATGTTAAGCGAGCATTTTTTACAAAAATACACCCTCGTTCGGATGAGAGGTAAAATGGAGGTTCCGTGTGTGAGTGTTATCACGCACGTTAAAGAACCCTACCTTGCTTGGAACAGCAACGGTTCGGCAAAATTCTAAATTTTCCAGGTAAAAAAACTCGCTTCCTGGCCAATGTAGTTAGTACCCTCAGGTGGAGCAGTGTAAAAATCACATGTAAGGTCAGCAAGTGCGTTGACTACTACGCTCAAGGTCCCGGATTCGAATCCCAACACAGTTCGCTTGTAAAATGTTAGGCGAGCATTTTTCACAAATATACACTCTCGTTCGGATGAGAGGTAAAATGGAGGTCCCGTGTGTGAGTGTTGTCATGCACCTTAAAGATCCCTACCTTGCTTGGAACAGCAAGGATTCGGCAAAATTCCAAATTTTTCAGGTAAAAAAAACTGACTTCCTGACCAGTGTAATACCTTCGGGTGGAGCATTGGAAAGGTCAGCAAGTGCGGAGTTAGAACAGGCGGCACCAGCAGGCCTTGAACGTTGTACAAAAAATTAGCATCCTTTAAGTATTTTATAAAATCTCAAAATATTCACGTAGAAAAAATATATAATTGCTGATCAGACAGCTACATTAGAAAATGACCAGTTAGCACTTCTTCAAATGTGCACTAAATAATATTACGTTGTTTGTATTTTCTAAAATCTGAAGAATTCACTAGCACTTTTTACATTATTTTATACAAGAAACCGGAGGTTAGACTTTTATTTGAAGGAACTAGCATATTGTTAGATGACCAAAATGAAGTAGTAGGACTTACACCTGCCGTTTTGTAACTCTAAACCAAGACCTGTTTACTGGGAAATTTCTATTTTTAGTGTTTTGCATGCCGTAAATTACTAAAGTATTGCAATTACTATGAATAACCTTTGGCACACTACTATTTTATCAATTAAGTAACAATAGCTTTATTGCAAGTATCCACAAGTGTATGGTACCATATGGGTATAGCCAAACTACTAAAAAAGAGTACAGCGTCATTCGACAAGCTGCACACAAATAACTTACCATTGGTGTAGCGTGTTATTGGTACTACTCAAATAAATACAATTGAAACATTTTTATACTGAAGTTTGTTTTTGCGGATTTGGTAGTTCTGAGGGCATTCTCATTAAGAAACCATCCTATTAGTAAAAATTCTGGAGTTTCTTGTGTGATGAAAATAAAGTAAATGATATAGCACTGTGAAATAGAAATGCTTTCAATTAACTTGTGAATTAGCTTGATGCACATAATCTCATTCTGCTGCTAAATATAAGCTTGTGTTGTTTGAAAATAAAAGCCATGGGAGTAAGTAAAAGTAGAACATGTTTAAATTGAAGTCACACTAATGTAGGATTTGTTTATATTAACCTAATAACATGGTACAGTATTCTGTGCAGAAGAGAAAGAAAAGTAAAGTAAGCAAAGAAATTGCCCCAACAAAACGAGGGAGAATTCAAAGAATTAATGCCGTACTAGCTGAAAGCATCGTAGAGTGAGGTGGGCCACACAGAAAAAAAATTGGAAACCTCAGTAAGTAGATTTATTACAAACCGTTAGTTAACAAACATGGTATCAAAAGAAATATTCACAAATATCAAAACGGACATTTAGTAATGTCCAGTTAAAACATGATATAAACGAAAATGTCAACTCGCATATAACAACATAACTCCGAAACTATACATAAAAATATAAACAAATATCAATTAGGGTATTTCCCAGTCACATCACTTATTAAAATATAAATAACAAGTACAAGTATGTACTTACATAATGTTTCCAGTCGTAAATAAGTACAAGAAGAAAATTAGACAATTTTTACAGCAATACAAAGCCATTTACCTGCTCCTTACCGAAATGCCCCCCTTAAAAGTAATAGCATAACTCTCAGCTGAAGGTTACCAATTGTTAAACTTAATCTAGATTATAATTAGTAAACAATTTCTTGATGTTAGCATTTCCTAAATTTTAAGTTAAAGTAAGTAAAAGTGCTTCAACTCGAGCTTCTGTGTATCTTTATTGTGACTTGAAAAACAATCGCGTAATCACTTTGTGCACTAACACGTAAAAGTTAATTTTAGAACCACCATCTGTAATTTATTGTACCACAACCACGAGCAAGAAAAAAACTTAAGTACTTGCGTGGTTATCAATCAAAGAAAAAAAAATTGCCCAGGTTTCATAGAAAGCATAAAAAGAAGCAGGATATTCGTACCTTAACTTTGTTTATGTGTCAAAGAGGAGTAGCTGCCTTCCGATGGGACTATTCACTTGGTATATACCCTATTGTACATCGCTAGCCTGCCTCTAGTACCATCGTAGCAGATCTGAAAGTGGGTACTTACAGTTGTCGATGGACCAGACACTTCTATGAAACAATTTTACTAGTTCCTGAACTTGACTAAGTTTGACTTATAAAAACTGAAGTAAAGCAATTTCTTTTAAAAGAAAGCATCTTAAGTAACACCGCGACTTTACAAAGTTTCTTCGCGTGAAAGGACGCTGTATAAATAGGATTCCTTTCGATACTCAGCCAGAGAGGGAAGGCACCAGGTGGTAACGTGTTTTCCTTTCAAATACATTTACAACCAATAAAGTATTTTCAGAGCAACTGCAAAGTATTCTTGGAACACTACCTGCAAACAAGCGCAATTAAGAAAGCAAAAATCGGGTTTAGTTCTAGATGGTACAAAGGTAACATGAACACAGAATGTCCATGCTCATGCAACAACACGTCCAAAGCATGTTTTAAAGTGTGGTTTGTGCAGCTTAATAATTTCATAAAGTTTCTTGTTGGCTAAGATATACAATTCGTTTGTAACGAATATCTTGCGATTCCATCAATAGGCTACATTAATCCGCTGCTTTTTTTCACCTGAAAACATCAAATTAAAATAAAAAACATCTCTTATGAAAGTAACATACTCAAAGCCCATGCTTAGAATACCCTTTCGCAATGTTGATACCCCACCTTCGAATTCCACTCCAAATTGCTTAATTTTCTCAAATATGCGATTCAAAGTTGGACATATTTTATCAACAGTATAAAAAGCATGTATAACTCGTCTGACGGTTTCCCTATCATCCTAAATGATGCTTTTGGAGATTGCTGTTGCCTTTTCTTCCCCTTGTTTAACTGCCTTCATATTGCGGTTATAGCTGCTTTTGGATATTTTAGTTGCCGTTAACATCTGTTCATTAAAACAGTGGAGTGAAATAACAGGTTCTCAGTTACATTGTTTATGTTTCATGAACTGCATCACATCCAAAACCATTTCCCTGGCTTGCAATGTAATCGTTGAAAGGTATAAATGATTATTTCAAAGTTAAAACAAAAATGTCGATGCATTGAATTTACCACCAAGTGAATTCGAGTTAAAAATACATTTACTAAGAGAAGTTTACATAAGTAATACTTGACAAAATGCTCATAAAGAGATTCCTACAACTATGTCATCGACAGATTACAGTTGAGAGGAATCTGAAGAAAAATACTATATTAGTTGGTTTATATGAGAACAATTGCCTACATTCGTTAACGAAATTATCATAAGCCTCGAAGAAAACCCAGGTAATGTGTATAATACATAATTATTGAATATGTTAGAAAATATGGGGAATTTAATTACATCATATATAATCTCCAGACTTAGCATCTGAATCAACCAACTATGATACAAATGATGGTTCAGATGACGACAATGAGGCAGATAGTTCAAGTGGAAGTAACAGTGATTCTAATTAAAGATATTGTATTTTTTTTATAAAAATTTAATACATAAAATTTAATAGTTTGAACAATTTATACCATGCAGAAACTAACTAACTTACAATAATGTAGAAAATGCTGGCGAATTCTTTTAGATTTTGGAAAATGCTTACGACGTCATGCTTTTTAGTGCACCTTTAAAAAAGTGATGATTCATCATGTTCTGATATAGCGCTGTCTGACAAACAGTTTTATATATTTTGAAGTTTATAGGATCCGGCGGCTCTATGGTTGACAGATTCACTTATGACTGCTGGTTCCAAGGCTAAGATACGATAAATATTCTAATAATCAATTTATCGTCAACATTATATTTATTCTATTTACACTAATCTGGATGTAATTTATTATTTAATAAATTGAATTGAATTGAATATGAAAAATATTTAATTGTACATGATCACGTATTAATTACAAGCATTATTATTCCAGCTGTTACATTACTTTCTCTACCTATGCGCAAAGCACAAGAGTCAATCATAAAACCCAGCCAGTGTAGTACCTTCTGATAGAACATTGGAAAGTCAAGTGTATGATTTAATATGATACACATGAACTTTTTGAGATTTTATAAAATACTTAAAAGATGCGAATATCTCTAAAACTTCGAGACCTGCCGGCGTTGCCTGATCTAATGCCACACATGCTGACCGCAGCCTTCACATTAGGACCACAACAGTAAACATAAGGAAAAATATAATATTTTAGAAAATACTTACTGATCTTAATGCTTGCCTCCTGGAATACTAAGTACAGGTGCTAGTTCATAATTGACACATTTAGGATCTCTCTCGTAAATGCTTGTAAATGTAATATAGAGTACTCGACACTTTTAATCCACAAGAAATTACTTTTGAGGTAATATTAACAAATAGAATTAAAAATTCCACTTTGATTTCCCTTAAATAATAACACCTTTAAACAAATTATTGTATGAACGTTATCCAATAGAAATAACTATCTTAAATAACCATAATGTCTTTTTTTTCTCTCATTTTGGGTTAAAGTTATCATGAGACCAAAACGGAACTTGAAACCTTCCTCATGTATAGTGTAATTAAAAGCTTTTAAAAATATAAAAGTCACGGCTAGTTTCAATATCAATCAGTGATTACAATTATACAACAGGAAAAAATATTTTTTTAAAATCATTAATTACATCTTATGTTTAAAATTCACAATATTAAAATTATAAATTACAGTATAATGTAACATTCTTTTCTATCTACTTAGTTTAACGAAAAAACCACTCGTGCTTTCAGTAAGTGTTTGTGAATTAATTATTACAAATTTGTAAATTATTTAAAAATCTAAATATCGTTGTAAATCTATTATTGTCAAATTATTTGTGGCTGCACAAAATATTTTGTATGCTCCACACTCGGAAAGTGTCTTTACAGGGCTCGCATGCTTTCAGGGCTCCGCTTACGGCGTCATCCTGAAAACCACATGCTCGCCCTGTAAAGTATCATTTCTGGGCTTAGTATGTAAATAACTATTATGTTAGTATAATATGTTTAAATAGAAGTGTGAATTAATAAAACGCTTCATGATGGTGATGTTGTCGGAGGCTTTCACGGCCGGAGTCATTATAATTATTTATGGTTCCGGGTTGGGACCGTGTCATTTTATAAATTAAAGTCGACGTTTCACCCACTTTTGTAAGAGGCTTCATCAGGACAATAAAATAAAATAAAAATAATAAAGATAAGAATGATAATATTAAATAGACAAGTTAATATGTAAAGAGAAGAGTTACTCCTGAACTAGCAGACTCACTTCGCCACAAGACACCTTTTGGCTATGAATGGGCTAGTGAGTCTGCTAGTTCAGGATCAACTCTTCTCTTTACATATTAACTTGTCTATTTAATATTATCATTCTTATTTTTATTATTTTTATATTTTTATTTTATTTTATTGTCCTGATGAAGCCCCTTACAAAAGTGGGTGAAACGTCGATTTTAATTTATAAAATGACACGGTCTCAACTTGGAACCATAAATAATTATAGCTTCATGATGATATTTAGAATAATTTCTTCTTGATAGAATTGTTAATGATAAAATATCTAATGACTTTTTTATTTTAGCTGAAAGTGAATTTAAAAAGGTACTTGGAACAACTTCTGTACTGATGGTGCACATGGATTTAACAGGGGCCTTAACATTAAGATCAAAGTATCGTAACTGTTACTTGGTTTTGTCAATCATCAGCACACTTAACGAACACAGAAAAGTACTTCTAGCAAAATATTATTATTACGAGCATAAAGACAACAAGTAAATATCATTTTATTATTTATTGTAATGTGAACTAAGTGAATTTTATTACATTATGTTCCTGCTTAATGCATATCACCTGAATTATATTAGTGGAAGATTATGCGTGACATTTATCAGAATAATGAAGAAAATTAACAATTTTAATGTCATAGTTTTAAACTAGGTTCAAAAGACGAAGTTCAGAAATAATATATTTATACAAAAAAATATCTAATCATGACTTTTCTACTTAACCTAAAATAAGTAATGCAACTATTATATTAAAATAAAATATTGTATGAACAAACAAATAATATAATAATGCACCTATGTAGAAAATTTAGTTCCCAGATGCTGTGTTGATCTTATGTAGCTGAACTCTACTGGAATCCGAGAAGTACTTTTTCGTTAAGGGGGAGATACTATTTTTTGTCGGATCATAATATTTCAGAAATAAGCTAATTCAGACTTCATTTCAATATCATTTTAAATAATTAAAGTATCAACAATTAAACTTGTACCACATTAGGCGATCTGGAAAAATTTCGTCCTTATTACCAATTGCCTAGGAATGATAACAAGTATACGAATATTGAATTTTTCCTTCATTAAAGGGATCCGGAATGTGCAGATATTTCAAATAAAATGATGCAACATCAGATTTATACAATCGGTTTTGAGCTAAATATTAAAAAAAAATGTAGAAAAAAAGAAAAAGTAGTTAAGTAAAGAAAGAACCCATGATTTAGAGCAGGGCTGTCCAACGGCCCACGGGTTGTATACGTTCCGCCAAATTATTTTTACGGCCCACGAGTACATTTTACTATGAATAAATTTATGTTACTAAATTATTATTATTAATGTTAAAATTATTTTACTATGTGCAAATTTAAATCTAATTTGAATTTAAAGTAGGCACTTAACCTAGCTGAATACAGCAGCAATCCGTTTAACGTCTGATGATGGTTGGCTCAACGTTGGCGATACATTTGTTTTAATTAACATAAACTGACTTTTCATTTATCAACCTTCTTGGGCCCCTGAAATGTTTGGTGAAGAAAATATGGCCCTCAGGCTATTATAAGTTGGACAGCCCTGATTTAGAGCAACCATATTTCAGAGTAAATGATCATATTTATAGAAAGTATTATTAATATCCTTTAATCTTGCATGTCCAATGGCACTATAGACTTAATAATGCGTTTATTAAATTGGTTTCAATTTAGGTATCTTAAATAAGTCGATAGTAAATTAAATCTTTTATACACGTACGTACAAAATCTCTTGAAGTCTTCTAATCTTTGTTTAGATCATCATTAAGTCTTCAGTCCTGGAACTGGTTGGACATATACCTCCATTGTTTCCTATTCTAAAGCTAATCTACGCATTTGCCTAAAATTCCCACAGCCTACATCTTCCACTATCTGTGTGCACTAGTCTAATTTAGGTGTACCTCTACCTATCTGTTTTCCTTTCTCTACTTCTAATATAGCGTGCATTCCTTAAAACGTGTCCTATCAACTTATCTCTCCCATTTTTTTACCGTTTTCCACATATTTCATTCTTCCCCTACCATTTCGATATCTTCTTTGTTCTTAACTTTCTATATCCAGGATATCTTCATCATATGTCTGTAGCACCATTTCAAGGGCTTCTATCTTTTTCCTGTCTGCTTTTCCCACTGTCCACACACGCGTACAGGGCTGCGATCCACATGTATGCTTTCAACAAGATTTTTCTTGTTTCTGTTTGTTGTCTTCGAATATATCAGCTGCTTTTTTTGTTAAATGCAGTTTTTTTTAAAAAAAACACATTTCACTTTTTCATTTTGCGTTATTTGGACTCCTAGGTAGCAGAAATCTTTAACCTTTTGTAAATTCTCATTTCCTATTTTTCTATTATTGTTTTCGACTTTTTTCTCCCTCTTTTACATTATAGTACTCTACTTTTATTTTTGTTGATTCTCATATTGTATCTCTATTAGTACTATTTCCAATCAATTAAGAGATACTTCTAGCTCTTACTTGCTAGATGCTAACACCCTTATGCAAATGTAAGCACATCAATTGTTTGTCCCTGCATAACAATTCCAAATGTCTTCCTGTATTTCATAGTATTCATTCGATATAAAAGTTAAAAATTAATGGGGTAACGCACATTTTTGTCTCATTTCCTTCCTAATATTACGTCTCTACGTTTCTGCTCTAATTTTATTACCACTGTTTGGTCTTTGTATATGCTATGTTGAAAGAGACGTTATGTTATTGCTTGTCAGTGGTTTTTAGAGTGTTACGTTTTTTCGTGGCAGCCACGTTGGGCGCCAAATTTATGCTACGTAACACAAAGAAAGTCAAAGAAATGACCGGGCTCAATCGGAGATTAGGGGGGGTTGTAGAAAGCAGACTGACCTATGATGTATGCGGCGGTAGGGAGTTAGTAACGGTACCTGCAAGAAAAATAGTTAAGCAAACCTGAAAAAAAAAGAATAAGTATAGCAGCAATGAGAAGTCTAAGTTATTCAGTACTATGTAGAATGTAAAAAAGGAAACTGTTTCGATAGTCTATATAATATAACAACGGTAAAAGCAATACAAAAATATTTAGTACAAAGTGAGGTAATATTGGGGAGTAGCAGAAACGTTTCCTCACACACCAATTAAACATAAATCAGATAAAATGTCGACAAAAGATAAATAGATAAGTCACAATTGATATGAGTAATTCAGTAGTATTGATTGTTTTTTTTTCTTTCTTTTTTAAAATAGCATGCAAGTCTATTGTAAAAGGTGTCAGAACAACGAAGAATATTGCAAAACAAACGGATAGATATTTACAGTAATAACCAGTAGGAAATAGTTCAACTTACAAAAGTCCTTCAGCAACGCCTCCTTGCAACTGAAGTGTGGGGTTCCACGATGTCCTGCACTAACGAAGCACTTCACCCTTGACTGTGAGGGTGTTGATGAAACCTATCACACGTTACACTAATCACACATACGTATTTCACTGGGGTTAGCAGCAGACAATATCACGCGTCGGAACTATATAGTTGATAAATTTCTTGGTAATTCTATTTCCTAAGACAACAATTTCGAAACACTCCGCAGCACCAGTCTGATTTCAACTGGGACCAGATGCACATTACTTTCCCAAACATCCCAACAAGCAGTGAGAAACTTCAAACAATACCTTAGTAAACCGACAATCTGCCATACTTCGCAAACACGAAACTTGCACAAGTAAGGATCCATTCCAGACTCCCTGTTGTTAGAAAATTCAGAAACCACAGCATCACAGCAACAAAAAACAATTAGTAAAAGCCACGCGTATCACTAAATAAAACCGTCCAAAATGTTCCTTAAAACACACGTCAAGTACTTTTATTTCCAACAGAAAATCAACAAAAAAACACTTAGTAAAGCTACTCGTAAGCAATAAAACTGTCTGTCAATGACCTTAAAACCCGCGCGGTCGAGTAAACACGTTCTACAGTTAAAAAGTACAACTAAAATCGTGCAGTGTTTTTCATGTTTTCAACGTACTTCACATATAGAAACGAAGAACAAAACAACACTCCTTATCTGTTTATTCGTTTCAAAGCAAAACAGCAAACAGTAACTTTTACGTAATTAATATATATCAGAACCAAGCACGAAAACTAACAACGTCACGTAATTAACATCTAGGAACAAAAGACAAACTAGAACTCTACAGTTAATCAGAACTTGTTGCTATTACAACCGCTTATCGACTATCAACTAGACTGGTATAATAACATAAGGAACATACAAAACGTGAAATGCCGCAATCTTATCTAATACTTAATTACAGGCTGTTTATCGTTTCCGATAAGTTGGAATGCAATTTACGAATAATCCAATTTACAATTTATTTATTAATGAAAATCAATCTTCAAATTATCTACTTTTAAAGTAATACCCACGAGTTAAATTGCATACAAATCTGAATTATTCTGAAGTATTTCCTTTATACAAACAGCGATCTCAAAGAAACGATTTATTTTTAAGTACGTTAACAGAAAGGAAGCGAAAAATGTTAAACTACAAAAATGCCCGTTACAAGAATTTCTGCTTAATGCTAGTTTAAACTCGTCTCTAAGTATCAGACATCTCAAGTCATCTTTTCAATGTCTGTTTACCATTCTAGGGCTTCTAGTTCCAGTTCTTCAGATAAATTTCATATATATTTTTGCCTTCTATCCACTTTCTCTACATTTTCTATACACCTCCTATATTTTTGCTACATGACTTTATGTCCCTAAAATTCATTTCAATTAGTTTGGATGCTTCGTCTGTATTTCCAATTTCCATCTTAGTTTGCACCTCTTTGCATTTTTCGTCAGTCCATTGTTCTTTAACTTTCCTGCATTTACAAATAATTTCCCATTTTTGGCTTTGTATCTTTGTTTCCTTTCTTCGTCTGGTCTGTCTTTTTATTTTCGCCTTCTATAATTTCAGAATATCCTTTGTTATCCATGGTTTCGTATTTTCTTTTTGTGTAAACCCAGAAAATTTCTGACCGCCATGTCTAAACTAGATTTAGTGTTATTCCAATCTGTTTCTACTTCCTTAGTATCGGAAATTTTCCCGATATCTTTCAGCAATTCGTTTGACTTTTTCTGGAATCTTTTGTGGGTGTTTTACCATTTAGTTTCTCAGGGTTCCTTTTTTTCTTCAAATTTTTAAATTTAAGTGCAGCTTTCATAATTACTATGTTGCGGTCAAAGTGTATATCTTCTTCTGAGTAGAAGCTACAGTCTTTTATTTAATTCCTAAACTGTTGCCGAACAAGAATATAGTCTATTTGATATCTCCCTGTTTCCTGGCATCTTCTACGTGTATCGTCTTCTAGCATGATGTTGAAATAATGTATTTGTGATGGTTAAATTGCTTTTGTCGCAAAATTCTGCCAGCTTTTGTCTAGATGCATTGATAAATTTGTTTCTACGGTATTAGTATTGTGTACATCTATTCAGAAAGTAATGGTATTATACAACTATAAAACTGACAGTATTAACAACTTATGAAATGATTTGGCAACGTGCAATAGTTTCTTCTATGTTTAACCCAGTAACGCTTTAAAATTTGTTTGAAACACATTGGCGCCCTTGAATGCAGAAAATAATCAATCGCAAGGATTTTGTATAACTTATATTTGATTTGCCTCGTTTTTCTTCAAAGATGATCCATATACACTGCACCAAAAGCTAAATTTGGATAGCACCATGCTTCCTTTAGAAGTGTTGCAATCAAAGTTTATATGCAATTAATACTTTTTTATTTTATTCAGAAGTTTTAAGATCTGTAAAGTACTGCAATTAAAGATTAATTTAAAAAAATGAATAAGTCGGAGCAGTTATTATTATGTATATAGTATGTTGGCAGTTCTCTAGGAAGTTTTATTTTGTGCCTATCATCAAGGTTTATCTATTTGCCGATTTAAAAATCAAGCACTTTTAGCTTAAAAACTATGTGATGTGATAGAAGAATGATATTGTGCTTTATTTACCATTGATCTCGTCATGATTTTTTAATCGATTCATTTATTCCTACTTACTTTTTATTTTTTTGTGCACTATTAACCTTTTTTAGAAACATTTTTATTTATTTGGTATGTTTTCTACGTTTTGATGCAGATATTGGTAAACTTCATTTTTGTAAATACTTTCTTCCGCATACTTAGGAGCTGGAAGCTAACTTTCTTTTCTTTACTAATGAATAGCAGTGTGACTGTTTGATATCAACAATACTCTTACTTTTTTTTTATTGTATATTTTCTACTTCCTTGATTAACTATTGATGTTCTTCACTTTGTTGAAATCCATTTTCAATTTCTGAAGTCATACTCTTCTAATTGATTATGTTGGTTCCTGTTTGTTTCTTTTTATACGTTCCTGTTCTTTTCGTCAATATTGTTATTTATTTGGTATTCTCCGAATCAGTATATAAGATCAAGTTGGAATTTATAGATGAATCATTTTAGCACCGGTTAATTTATTTAACTTAGAGAAATTTTGTTGTTGCAATCTGAAAATATTTTGCACAAAAATTGGCATTCGGTAAAAATATTTATTTCTGATAAAATTGGTTAAGTTATGCCAGATCTATAATTTTTTATTTACTGCCCATATCAGTATTTATTTAAGCTCAGATTCTTGTATAAACATTTAATTTCAAGCTTTAAATATAAATTGATAATAAATTGTATGAAACATGTCAAGATTGTGGTGACTTACAAATTTTATTTCGGGCAGTCTAGTGCAGGATACCTAGTTATTTTAGGGAGCAATTATGGCATAAGTCTAAAACATGTTGAATCCAAAAACCTGCATCAAAAAAAATTTTTTTTTAATTAAAGGTTTACAAACATTATTAGCTATAGTAACACAAATATTGTATTCTTTAAAGCTATTTTTTCTTCTATGTAGGCTAAACCTGCTGACAACATGAACCAATGAAAACTATTATAGTCGATTTTTTATAGTTTCTGTTTTTTATTGATATTAAAATATGAAAAAGTACAAAAAATAAATGTTAGATTATCCAGCTTTTTGATAAAACTGAACTAAAAAGTTCTTATCTCTCAGTTTAGGCGGGGAAATAGGAAATGATCCCTTAGAAGCAGCAAGTCGTGGCAAATCTGCTAAGCAACTTACTACAAGGATTGTTGAAACAATTCTTAACAAGTTAATAGATAAAATTGTGACCGAAGAAAGTGGTCTCAGCCGTACTGTACATTCCCCAACTGGCATTATCAGTACAGAGTCACTACCGTTAGCAAAGCTGTAAAATATCATTTTCATTTAATTATTTGTTACACTAAAATGTTCATTTTATAGATCTTTGTCTAAACTAGGAATATTAAAATCTTCAACTTCTCGCCCTAGCAGTAAGACAAACTCTGAAGCAGAAATGGGAAGATTAAGTGTTACGTTTTATCCTAATGGAGAATCGACACCTGATGGACTTTCTATTGCACATGATAAAAGTACAGAGACGTTTAGTGATACACAAGTATGAATTTTTTCTTTTTTAGAATATATGCTACTGACAGAAATAGAAATAATCCTTTCACAATAAAGTCTTGGTTACTTTTACCAGAAATCTTTGCAAAAAGTTAGTACAACTTTTAGTTTAATAAGTTTGTTTGGATTAGCTCACTTAATCAGTGTTGCAAGTTGCAAATAAGCGGTATTGCATTGCAATTTGTGATAGAAAAATTATAAAACGTCATTCAATTTTTAAAATTATTATAACATGCATTATACCACGTTAGTAAAAACGAAGGAACTCGTTATTGTAATCGTGACTGGTACCTGATGTTCTAAGTTTCACTTGACAAACAGTACTGGAAACAGCATTGTATCACCATTCACCCATACCGATTTGAAGTATTAGTAAATATAAAATAACAATAAAAGCTCCTGGAACAAATATGTTCTTGCTGCTGAAGAGAACTTATAATACACCAAACCGATTTTAAATATATGGTTGCGGTTGCAAATACAACTCATTAATCGCACAATTGTGATGTAATTAGGGTCAAATAATAAAAAATTGCATTAACAAGAAACGAACCCTTATCGTTTTTTAAGAACAGGGTCTTATAAATAAAAAATTCACTGGCATGTAAGAGCCATGGGTTGCTCTCAGAATAATTTAGCAAGAATAGGAACTGATCACGTTCGTGGCTGATTTTTGTTGTCACAACCCACCACTAGTTCCCCACGAATGAGGTTTGCTGTGAACTCGTTAACAGTGTACTTCATTTCGTATAGAGTTTACTGCTCCTGAATGGCAAATTGACATTACACAACGACTGAAACTTGCTTAAACCTTCTTCAATAATGTTTATTTTTGAATCACGGTCGTGATGGTAACATTATTTTTAAACAACCGGTTATCCTACTTCTAAAAACTATAATCTACTGAACGACTTAACTGTCAACAGTTTTGTATTTGCTTTATGGTATTGTATGATCTGTAGTGATATGCAATGGCTAATAAAAGTGTACTTGCTATGACTGTTGGGAAATGGATTGATGACCTAGATAAAGAAAAATTGTGGTTGCATTATGCAACTAAAGAAATCGATAAAACTTGTGTAGAATTAGTATTTTGTGAACTATATAAAAAAATAGAGACAGTATTAAAATACTTCGAAATTTCAATAGAGCGTTTGTTTATGGAATAACAATGTCAGTAAACATACAAAAAGTGAGCTGCACCTGTACAATGTATCCAAAGGTCATCCTGTTCAGTCTGTTGCTGATTTTTATAAACACACAGCCTTGGGGAAATCGCTAATCAGTGCTATGGAGGTTACTAAAGAAAGAATTGACAAATTAGTAGATATTTCCTACTTGCAAAAGAAGAACGTCCCGAGAGTAAATTTCAAAAGTTATCAACTTGGAGAAAAGGCATGGAGTCGACCTGATTCATATCTATCTCGTACTATGTGTTCAGTGTTTATAGATTGTATTTCCAAAGATATTGAAAGTATACTAAAAAGTGAGTTACAGGAAGCTGATTACATTACTGTAATCATTGACAATAAGAATAATAGTGTGCAAATTTCATTTTTAAAATTAAAAGAAAAAGAACAAACTTATGCTGGTGACATTAAAAAATCTGTTACCGAGTGTCTAAATGATTATAGGAATGGCAAAGACTATTCCAAGTGTATTGTTGGTTTTCTTTCTGATGGTGCTAGTGTGAATCTGAGTAGAGAGAAAAGAGTTGCAGAGCTGATAAGGAAGAAGATTTTTCTTGGCTGATAGCATTTCATTGTTTGAGCCATAGATTAGAACTGTCTGTTAAAAATTTTATGGTAACATATTTTCAAGATATATTGCATTTATTAGAAGACTTGCATAATTTTTATCGAAACAGTCTAGAACAAGTTCATGGGTTTATGGAATTAGTGAAGTTTTGGGTGAGAAAACTTTATTAAATCCAGCATTGAGAGACATGGTACAAGGTGGGGTACATATTGATCAATTGACTGTTGGCTCATTCAGTAAACATTATAAAATAATTATTAATAAGTTGGAGAATTTTGTAAGCGATTCAAGCTTGAAGCAGAAAAAATTTAATATTATTGGCATCATTAAAAAAATTAAATCTGCAAAATTTGTATCTTGGCTGTTTTACTCTACATTAGATTTTCAAATGCTCCAACTGAAGGTACTACATTGGCCCCTGGAAGCAAGTTTTTTAACCTGGAAATTTTGTTTGCCAAACCCTTGCTCTTCTAAACAAGGTAAAAATCTTTGATATGCGAGACAACACACACACACACACACCCACACACACGGGACCTATATTTTATCTCTCGTTCGAACGAGGACATATTTTTGTGAAAAATGCTTGTCCCCTCATTTTTCAAGTAGTAGGTGTCGGAAGTCGAATCTGGGACCTTGGGCTTAGTAGTCACATTCATACCACCTAAGCCACGGAGCCGCGGCTGTTGTTACTTTACATGTGATTTTCCAATGCTCCACCCGAAGGTACTACATTGGCCAGGAAGTGAGTTTTTTTTACCTGGAAAATTTGGAATTTTGCCGAACCCTTGCTGTTCCACGCAAGGTAGGGATCTTTAACGTGCGTGACAACACTCACACACGGGACCTCCATTTTACCTATCATCCGAACGAGGGTGTATTTTTGAGAAAAATGCTCGCCTAAAATTTTTCGAGCGGACCGTGTCGGGATTCGAACCCGGGACCTTGGGCGTAGTAGTCACACACATACTACTATGCCACGGAGCCACCTGGCTGTTGTTACTGCAAGAACTTTTGCAACCACTATCAAAACTTTCATTTAGCCTTCAAACTGAAGATGTTGATATGCTAGTGGTTTTTAATAATTTGGAGCTTTTCTATAAAGCCATAGAACAAACGAAAAACAAAAATTTTCAAAAGACAGGTTTGACGGATTTCTTAAACCAGTGCAAAGTAAAGAAATTGATTTTAATAGTAGTGATAGTCACAGTGCCATACAACTCACATTTCATGATATCGAAATAGTATCTAATACATCAGTAACATTTATTAGTGAATATTGTGCACACTTTTCAAGTAAATTATATGAATGTGTTTGTACATGAGTCTGTGATATGCACGAGTCTTCTTTATTTAGATAACGAAGTTATTGAAGCCTAAGGTATGACCAATAGAAAAAATTCTCTCAGAGTTTGGCAATGACAACATGTCAGTTTTACCAGAACATTTTAAAGAACTTTTAGCTACTAAAGGAATTCATCCAAAACAGAATTATGAAGATATTTTGGTTAAATAACTTAAAACACCTAAATAAAAAGATCTTTGGTGTTGTTTAACAAAAAATTATTCCAACGAATTTCCAGCATGCTTCATACCATTGAAAAATTAAAACTATTCTCAATAACAAATGCAAAAATCAAGAGAGCTTTCTCCGCAGTTTCAAGAATTAACAAAGAGCATGATTAGATTTTCCTCTGCGAAAGTAAATAATCTATTACCTATTAGTCTGGAGGGGCCTGATTTATCAACCTTTAAACCAAAAAATGCTACTAATATATTTTTGGAAAGAAAACTGGTCTCAAGCACAAGCACCACTAACGACTTGTACATCAATCGAAACTTTATGATTTTTCTTAATCTTCTTTAGAAATTAAACCACTCATAGTTGTTAAAATCGTCATTATTTACGTTTGATCCATGACCTAGGATCGTTGTCAAAATAATAAAAATTTCAAGTTTGACATTTATTACATAAATTGAAGGTAACTTTGATTTATTAATGTTTGATGTATTTGGTTTGATTACATTAGGTGAAAATTTTAAAGTTTAGAAGAATGAGTGCCTTCAATTTGTGTTGTGCCGTGGGAGCGACTTTGAGGTAGCCAATACACAATGTGAAATCAGCTGATTAATTTTTATTTTAATAAAATATTCGTACAACAACATTGGTATCTGACAACTGTAAACCCACCATAGAGTCGCCTCAGAACCATGTAAAAATCTACCAGAGGTAGCCTAAATCATAATGAGTTTTCCTCCTCAAGATAAATATAAAAAAGGCTGCTGAAGCCTTACAGTAACGTAATCACACAATTCTTTAATAACCATCCTCTCAATCGTATAAATAGGAACATGTTAAAAAATGTTTTCCAATCTTTAAGTTATTGAATTTATATGAAATTTAACTATATACAAATTAATCAGCTGATTTCACGTTAAGCGTATTAGTTACCTCAAAGCTGCTCCCAGAACATAACACAAATTGAGGCACTCACTCTTTTAAACTTTAAAATTGTCCCCTAATATATTCAAGCCCAATATATCAAACATTAATAATTCAAAGTTACCATCAATTTGTGTAATAAATGTCAAACTTAAAATTTTTATTTTGACAACGATAGGTTATGTATCGAAACATAAATAAAGTCGATTTTAACAACTTGAGTGATTTAATTCCCAAAGAAGATTAGGAAAATACAAAACAAATCACAACAAACATACAGGAAATTTTATGATATTCTTATTGATATTAATAGCAGTGATTATGATTAAAAATAATTTAAATTTCTATTGAGGTGGAGGTAATATGTAACTTGTATTTAATTTTTAAAAATTCGAATATTAAATACAATTTTATTTTCTTCTCATCACAATTTTAGTCTATTTTATGTATTGTGTATCTCGGTTTATTGATTACAAAATGCAAATGATGATATATTATAAAAATCGGAATAGGACAACTCACCAAGGCTGACTGGCTGCTGGTCGACTCACCACCGTGCCAACTCTTCGCAATGCCAACTACAAACCTAAAGCACTTTTTATAACTTAAGTGATCTGCATAGTTAATAATTTTGCTGTATACATAAATGATAATGACACCACACCTACACTTGAAGTAGCTGCTGAATTATGTTTATTTCAGACACATGTTTGGAGAATTTATATGCAAACTACCTTCAGAAGTCGGCTTTGCCGATAACTCTTTGGATACAGTAAAGAAATTGAAAAAACAAACTGCCACAGTAACAAAAAACATTCCTCAGGAACCTGTGCACCATACACCAATACACATGAACAACAAAAAAGTTACAGCTTCCGCTTTCCAGTCAGAAAACATTCTAAATTATATTATAAGTTGATAAGTATAGACCATTATAATACACGATAATTGTGCCAATTTTATTTTATTGTTGCAACCTACGTCCTAATGTAGGTTCGAACAGAATACCAAATTATAATACCAATTAGTTAAACAAAATCGTTTGGTGAGATGAGTCAAAATTAACAAACCCTGGAATTTTGTTTGTTGTAAATCTTTTGTGCCACTAACGTTTCACTTAAATATTTGTTGAACATTTTTTTTGTATCATTTGTATCGTTAGTTTTAAGGAATCGTAAGTCAAATGCATTTAGTTAAAGCACATTCAAAATTTCAGGAATCTGTTTAACGATAACACTTTATCTAACAGACATATTTCTGAGTATTTTAATTTGGTAAAAAATAATATAACAAATTTTGCTAACAAAGAATTGACTGCTCAAAAATATAAAAGCTTTAAAATATAGATATTTCCAAAAACTCAAAATATTAGAGAAAATTGTAGAGCAAGCACAAAGTGATACCGTAAGCATAAGTGTAAATAAAAGTGTTTAGATATAAATAATATAGCATTTCCTAAATTACAGTTTTAGTTTAATTTCATACTCAAAACCAACATTCTTATATAAATATTATCCATCCTAACAATCCGCAATAATTAATAACTGCCTCATTTGTTGTTCCTTAAAATTTCAACAAATAATTTCATTTTTAAATGGGACGGCAGCGAGTTGCAATGGCGGTGGGTTGGCACAGAGGCAAGTAGATACAGTGGCAAGTCAGCCGGCGGCGAGTCGGCCGCGGCGAGCAGGCGGCGGCGAGTTGCCCTAGATCGGTCATGTCAAAGATACAGCCCGCGGGCCGCATCTGGCCCCCGGTCCGTATCAATATGGCCTGATGTGTGACAGAAAGACGAATCATGTTTTTTAGAGCTTTTAGACTTCGCTTGATTCCTCTACGGAAGTTTCAAAATGCGAACACTACATTTATAAGTAATTTCAAGGGCAGCGGAAATCCCTATTATTTTTGTTGTGAACAATAAAAGCTTCACGTGCTTCGAGTCTAGACTAGAACATTCCTTATCGATATAAAAAGAGTGCGCCGGTGCGACATTTTTTTTATTTGTATCTGGCCCACCTACACATTCTAAATTTAATATATGGACCTCTGCAAAATTAAGTTTGACACCTCTGTCCTAGACCCTATAAAAATGTCTTAAAAAGTGTATGTATTTAAAAACTGCTATACAAATATGATAAACTGCTACACAAAGTAAAATTTGTGCAGCATTTTTGCAACACAAAATTTTGTCATTATTTGCAAAGCTTCACTTAATAAATCTAAATCCCCCACAAATTAAAACGTGGTAGCTGGCTTTCGCTTTAAAGTTGAGAGTTGCAAAATCAATCACTAATCGCGTTCCTCCAAGGGGAACATTGTCGCGGTTGCGGGGGTCTGTGTCCGGCTGGGAATTAAAACGTACGTTGTATAGGCCACTTATTGTGGCGAAAAAGTGAATAATACTGGAGAAATAAAGGTTTTCCCGGGAATTGTCCAATTTGTAGCAACACGTCAGGTTACGTTAAAAAAGTAAAAATCGCTTAAATTTTTCCAAACACAAAATCTCGATCGTGCTGTGCAACAAAGCCAACAACGTGTCCGATAGCGTTGGTGCAAGAAAGACGATTGAGTTGATTTCCAAATTCGTATCCGGTCCCTAAAAATTACCTAATAGATACCAAAAAGACATGGTCGTTATCCTAAAACCTGACTTCTTGACCGTTTGCACGCAAATAATATAGTTTCTTTTAAAATTTTGATTGAAATTTGCGTAATTAATTCGAGAAATGTGGAAAAAGACCGACGAAGTCGCACGAAAAACCTTTTGTGATACAATAATTTTCCAAATTTTTGAAATTCAAGCTTATAAAATACTTGCTGAATGTTTTTGCTATTCCAAATTGATTAGCAATCTAGACATGTATCGCTTTTTAATATACACGGCTATTTTTAAAGAAAACATTAAAAAATGAATTTGACGTTACCGTACAAATGCAGCCGAACGTGGATTATACACTAAAAGCTATATTTTTGAGGTGGCGTGTGCAAAACCAAGCATACAACAAATTTCATTTCGAGAAACGTCTGCTGTAGTGTCGCAAGACGTATGGATAAGGCTACCATGCATGCTGACTGGGGTTCAATGCCCTGTTAAATCTGCCTTTTTTTAAATTTATATTGCATTCCTTTTACATCTAATGCCAGAGCAGTCTAGAATATCTCAATTATAACTAAAGTATGTTATATTTACCGAAAAAAGCATTTACAGCACCTTAGTTTATGTCCCCGTTTTAATTTGATTGTTTTATTTCATTTGTCCTATCCTTCAAGACGAACGCTCGGAGTGAGAGAGACAGCATGATGTTGAATTGCAATAAGGCACAGTAGCATGAACGAATTGGTTTCCAATATTCTCTGTACACCCTAATAAAATACCAAATATGTGCAGAAACACGTATTCGTAAGTGTAAAACCTTACTTCAATACCAATTACACGTAAATACTGTAATCTTTTTACAAATTTAACATAAAATTTCTGTGATTAATTTGAGAACTGTCAAATGCCGAACAATTGCAATCTTTACTGAAGGATTGGTATATACAAAAGCTTTTCCGTGCCGTGTGCAAATAACGACAAACAATGAATTATATTTTACATAAATGTGTTTTTTACATTTCCACTGATACTTTCTCCAACTACTAATTACAGCTATAGTATTCCTTTCAAATTCTACTACTATTAAATCTGTACAATCATGGTACCAAAGAGCAATATTAACGTAAAACCTAAAGATGTGTTATGAGGTTCATAAATGAGACACAGACAAGGTCTTATTTTGAATCCCTCTTCCTTAGCAGTTCAATTTATTCCTTAATCTGTTAAAAGTCACTTTGTATGTACAGGTTATGGAATTTGTTACCAAATGTTCTCAGAAAACTACTTTAATACTAATTTTTTCTTTTTATAGGATACAGCTTTATCAGTTCGTAGTGTCACATTTTCTGGGGGGGAACCTGAAACGGAAGAAGAAGATGAAACTGAAATTAGTATAAATAAACCAAAAAGCGTTAGTGATGTTCAGATAGCATCTGATGAACATAACTACGGTTTATATAGTGTACTAAGTAATCCCGTGTATAATAACTATCAATCATCATGTATGTATTGATTTACTAATGTAACTTTTAATATTTTACTGATTATAGTTGATGGCATTGATGCTAGTATAGCACTTAAAAATGCAATTCGTGAATTTTTAAAGGTCCGTGATCAGTATTTAGAAACACATTATTCTAATCCTGGATTATTTGTGGAAGTGGTATGTATTAATGCTTGTTTCATAATGACTACTGATTTAACTAGGGCCGTAAGTAGATCATGTTATCGGGGGGATGTTGTGATGAAAATTTGCCGACAAAACTAGTAGTGCATATATGGCATTACATTTTTATGTGAATACTCAAAAATGCCGACTAAAGCAGAAGATTTGGTGACAACCACAAGAGAGGAGGTTTTGTGCATGACAGGCACCACCCCTACCCAATATTTACGGCTCTGGATTTAACTATAAATCATTGTTATATCTTTCTTGATTTAAAGTATAGTATGAGAGTGGATTAACTATTGTGTTGGTCACCTAAGTTCCAGGAAATAGTAGTCATGCTATAGTATATATAACAAACAAATTCAGTAAAAGCTCCTGCTAGCAATGAAAATTTTTACTATTAAGCTTTAGTTATATGCTTAACACGTTAAATCCTGTGGGAATTGTAATCAATCTAGATTTTATTTTTACTTCCGCCATTAACATTTATTCACAATAGAGTGATATATAGACAGTTATGTTTGTCCAGGGTGACCATATGTACGGAATTTTGCTGTATTGTCCAGAATTTCATTGATCTGTACAGTGCGCTTTAACATACAGCATTACTAAAACGATGGGCGGACATTCAAACTGAAGACAGCTTACCGAGGAGGAGAGCACCAGAGCCTGTCCTAATCAAGTAAATCATGTGTCACCGTAAGCAACTAAATAATTTATTAAAGCAGAATAATTATATGTATCCTTGTTTGTGTATTATTTAATAGTTTCAAATAAACTCAAACAGACAATCAAACTAAACAAATCTAGGTACCGATACTTGTGAAAAAAATATTGTTGTATAGCATGATTTCTTAATTCCTTATTAAAGTTGTTTACCGAGTCCAGGTGAATAAAAAAAGAACTTTCTAAAATATGTAGTGCAGCTATGGTAAGAATACCAGTTTGAACAAAGAGTGGTGTGCAACTGTATGTACGATCCTGTTTTAATAATATTCGGATAGGTTTCTTTTGAATTTTGAAGATAGTATCGAAATTTTTTGCATATGTAAAACCCCAATATCCTGAAATTTGCACAGTCTGCATCTATCACTATCTGTATTCAAAAGTCTGATCTCGGTCTACCTCTACTTGTTTTTTCCTATCTCTGCTTGTAATGTATCTCGTACTATTTCCCAAGAATGCCTTAGAACGTATCCTGCCTTCTATTTCTCCATTTTTTTTGTTTTCCACAGATATCTCTATTACTCTACTATTTCTACAACCTATTTGTTATTAACTTGTCTGTCCATGCTATCATCATCATACATCTGAGCACAACATTCCAGAAGGCTTCTATCTCTTTCTGTCTGCTTTTCCTACTGCTTCTATTTCATAGACGTACTATGCTGTGCTCCACACATATGCTTTGGACAATTTTCTTCTTGTTTCTATGTTTGTTGTCTTTGAACATAGCCGCTGTTCTTTCTTGTTAGATGCAGTTTGGTCACCTTTTTTGTTTGGTTTTTTTGTTATACCTTATTTCCCCGATATTCAGTGGTATGTTAAGGGGTGGCAGCTCTGTGGCGTACTTGGTATGTGTGTGACTACTACGTCCTAGGTTCCGGGTTTGTATCCCGACACGGTCCTCTTGGAAAATGTTAGGCGAGCATTTTTCAAAAAAGTACACACTCGTTCGGATGAGAGGTAAAATAGTCTCCCGTGTGCTCCTGTTTCACCTAGTATTTCTTCAGCTTTGTTCTTCCATTCGTCTTTGTACAATTCTAGTTAATACTTGATACGTGTGCTGTCAAACTAATTGTTCGAAAATTTTCACATGTCTGCGCCTATTTTTGAATAGTTACTATGATGTTGCGTTTGAAATCTTTGGGTATCTAGCCTGTCTCATACATATAGCTTACAAGTTGGAAGAGACGTTCTGTTACTGATTGTCCGGCGGCTTTTAGAGTTTCTGCTTGCACCTTATCTGTACCCGACGCCTAACCATTTTTCAGACCCTTTAATGCTAATTTAAACTCATCTCTAAGTATAGAATATCTCAAGTCATCATTTTCAATGTCTGATTCCTGTTCTAATACTGTTAGTTTCTCTCCTGTATATAAATTCCGTATATATTCCTGCCATCTAACCACTTTCTCCTTATAGTTTTGCTATATGGTTTTATATCCCTAAAATTAGTTTGTATGCTTCGTCTGTCTTTCCTATTTCCGTCTTAGTTTGTATCTCTTTGCACTTTTCATCAATCCATTGTTCTTTAGCTTTCATGCATTTGCGAATAATTTCTCATTTTATGGCTTTGTATCCGTTTTCCTGTGTCGTCTGTTCATCTTCTATTAAATTCAGAATATTCTTTGTTATCCATGGTTTCTTATTTTCTTTTTGTGTATACCCCAGAATATCTCTGGTCGTCATGTCTAAGGATTTAATGTTATTCCATTCTGTTTCTACCTCCTTAGTATAAGAAATTTTCCCAATATCTTTCAGTAATTCATTTTCCTTTTTTTCAAATCTTTCGTGGATGGCTTTATCTTTTAGTTTCTCAAAGTCAAAGTGCCTTTTCCGTTTCTTTTTTCCAAATTTTTAAATTTAAGAGCAGCCTTCAGAATTACAATGTTGTAGTCAGTGTCTATATCTGCTTCTCGGTAGCTTCTACAGGCTTTTACTTGATTTTTAAATCCTTCTCTAACAAGAATGTAATCTATTTGATATCTTCCTATATCTCTAGCATCTTTCACGTGTATCGTCTTCTAGCATGATGTTGAAATAATCTATTTGTGATGGTTAAATTGTTCTTATCCCAAAATTCTACCAGCCTATTTCCCCCTCATTTCTAGTGCATAAACTGAATAAACCACGCTCACCTACCACTGCATTAAAATCCCCCATAATTATTAAATTTTCATGTCCTTTTATATATATCTTGGTATGTCTTCGGTATCTTTGTAGATCACCTCTTCCTCACTGTAGCTGGGCATGTATACTTGTATTATTAATGTATATACCGGTTTAGATTCTAATCTAACCATGAGTACTCTTTTGTTCTTTTGTAAGTAGTTCTTTACACGTTGTCCTATATTTTTTCGCATAACTATCCCCACACCCGAATTTCCTTCGTCTGATCCTGTATGAATTACCCTAAAGTCTCCGCTCCAAAAATCCCCGCTTCTGGCCACCGAACTTCCCTGATCCCTACTATGTCTAATGCTAACCTATCCAATTCAATTTTCAAGTCCTCTAGCTTACCTACGTGCTTCATACTTTTGACATTCCACACTTCGACTCGCAGAATGTTCAAGACTCTTTTTTTATACTTTCCGATCACATCCCCCGAAGTAGTTCCCTCCCGGAGATCCGAATGCGGGAATAATTTAAATCAGGAATTTTTTACTCTAGAGGATGCAATCATTTTAATTAACAATTTAAGTGCGTTATGTACTTGTGCAGTATTGCTGGAATAGCACTTAATAATTTGCACTCTTTCTTCTGTATAATGAACTTGCATTATGCTGAATTTGTCCAAAACACCGGTTTTCGATTCTTATACGTAGACAGCAGCAATTGAATGTGTCATTGTTATCAGCCTATTCAAAAGACGCAAGCATGACATCAATGCTTTCGGTTTCTTGTGTATTCTATATTGCTTAGTACTAGTGAATTTATCGTTTTCAATTCTTATACACAGACAGCAGCAATTGAACGTGTCATTGTTATCAGTGTACTCAAAGACTCAAGCATAGCATAAGCGCTTTCGGTTTTTTGTTATTTTATCTCGCTTAGCACTAGTGAATTCATCACATTATCTTTGTTCTACTTATTATAAAGCAGACCTGCGATAATATTTTCCATACCTATATATAACAGAGAGCCCAAAATAGATCCTTAAGAAACCTCACAAGTCACATTTTTGAATGGTAGTTTACAGTTTTAATACAATTTAGAAACATCTGATTAAAATTTTATACAATATGATTAAAATATATCATAGTCAAATATCACTAAAAACTAATTTGTATACAATGCAAATCCCAATAGTGCTAACCTAATTGATCGCATTATTCAAATCATCCTGTAGAAATTCATCCACTGAGTAATAGCAGCGTTCACGTAGCAAAGACAACAGACCTGCTTTAAAACCTTTAAATTTTGACGATTTAATACTGTTTGGAAGTATATCATATAGAGTGGGTGCTATGTAAATGAAGGATTTTTTTACTAAAGTAGAAATGGGAATGGGTATATATATTATCTGCAGAGCGAGTGTTTTGATTATGAAACGTATTGGGAGTGGTGTAGTTGGTTCGGTATCTATACAATAAAATTAAAGTTTCATATATAAATATTCCAAAATAAGTAAGTATCCCCAGCCTTTTAAACAAGGGTTTGCAGTGAGCATTCTTTTCGGCTTTACATATGATCCGAATTGCACGCTTTTGAAGTTTAAAAATAGTTGATGTATTTCCTGAGGTATTACCCCAGAAGGCAATACCATATCTCAATCTTGAATCAAATAAGGCATAGTATACACTTAATGAGGTTGTCTCAGTTAAGTGCCCGGATACAGATTTTATAGCATAGCAAGCTGACGTTAGTTTATTGGCAAGACTATTGGTGTGCTGAGACCTGGTCGATAATCAAGCCCAAATACGGAGTTGAGGTTACAGTGTTGAGGGAAAAATCATTTAAAATACCATCAATCAAATCATATCCTTTGCATGTAATCATGCAAGTCTTTTTAGTATTTATTTGAAATCTGTTGATTATGAACCAGTTGAACATACATTTAATATCAGCAGAAATATGCTGCTTAATTGTTGTTATTGAACAAGATTCCCAATTCATACTTATATCATCAGCAAACAAAATACAATTTGCATATGAAGTTGAATATATAAAATCATTAATAAAAATTAGGAATAAAATAGAGCCCAGTACAGAGCCTTGAGGAACACCTAAATGTGATACTTGCTTACTAGAAGTCTGATCAACTTGAACTCCATAAAAGTCTAATTTAGACAAAAGGATGTGGTGATTAACAGATTCAAATGCCTTATTAATATCTACAAAAAGTGCGGCAGACAATGAATGTTTTTTATTTAGTGCTGAGTACACTGTTCAAGAAATTATATAAGGCATCTGTTGTTGATTTATTAGCACAAAATCCAAATTGGGCAGATGAAAGAATTTTGAATTTTACTACAAAGTTAACAATTCTGTTTTTTTACTAATGTTTCGATCAACTTAGAGAACACTGACAGTAATAAAATGGGTCTATAATTGTTCACCTCAAAGGAACCCCCTTTATGTAGCAAAATGACAATAGCGTGTTTGAGGCATTCTGGAAAGATGCCCGATTGGAAAGATTCATTAATCAGATCGGAAAGATATTTAAGTATATCAATAGGTAGCTCAACTAATACTTTTGCTGGAATGTTGTCATTACCTGCACAGTGTTTATTTTTGAGAGATTTCAGCACCTTCTATAAGTTCAAACTCATCAGTAATCCATATTTCAGTTTCGATAACATTAGTTTGTGATCCAACATGTAAAACGCCATAAGCTGTTGAAAAGCATGGCCAAAACTGTGTGATAAGCTTAACATCTATAAGGAAATCTTCGACAGTATTCACTAGAAGTCTGAACACTGTTATCATTACAGTACACACATGCACGCCCACACACACAATCTAAATAGCTGCACTGAACTGGTTAATTTTTTAAAACTGTAAATTAGTTAATTTTTGACAAATTATGGTGCTTAAACTAACAAAGTGGAATTGCAAATGACAACTGCTTGTTTCATCAAAATTAGAAAAATTTCATACATAATACTGAAAAGTGCTTATGAGTGTAATATTACAAAATGAGTTCTGCTAGGAGGACACTCGTTACAGATAATAATGCACTTGCTAACTGATCACTTAAAGAACTATTTCCACTTCAATAAGGTGCATTGATATTAGGTTCAATTAAAACTAAATTATGAAATCATTCATACTAAATTCTTATATGCATGATATTTTCTAAATACACTATATTTTTAGATTTTTACTGATAATATTAAAGATGCAAATCAAAGATTGAACGAACTTTTAAAGAATGTTATGAAAAATCAGTTTCCAAAGAAGGTGCAGTATAAATTGCCAAAAGATACTGTTTTTGAAAACATGGTGAAAGGCCGGCTTCAGTCTCTACATGCCGAAATAAATAAGTTAACTTTGAATATTTTATTTTGATTTAAATTTTCAATGTTTTTATATTTTTAGCCAATTATCAACCTCTCATAAACAATTAAGTGATATCACCCATGAACATATATTCGCCAAAAAGTAAATGACTTTTAAAAAAATGTATCTGCAGAACTCAAAACATTAATCAGATATAAAAAAGAAGCATAAGTCGTCAGTTGAAAGTGAATAGTCTTTAATGTACATTTAAATGTTATTTAATGTATTGAACTGCTATTTTTTCTAAAATTAAGCTTCTTTATATTGTGTTCAAAAGTTATTATTTGTATGTTGAACTAAATAGAGAAAGTCTTTTGTTTAAAAACATCATCATTTTGTTTTCGACCTTACTTAAGGTTGGTTTGACGCAGCTCTAACTTCTTTTCTATTCTGTGCTAATCTAAAAAGTTCTACATACCCCACACAACTTAAATTTCTAATAATTTGTCTAATATAGCTTGGTCTAGGCCTTCCTATTCTATTTTTATTTGGTAGTATAATCTAACACCTTACTAAATAGTCCCTCATGTCGTAACTGGTGTCCTATCATTCTATCTCTCCCGACCTTGAATTGTTTCCACATACAGGGTTCCTCATCTTTCCTTCTATAAACTTCCTTATTTGTTACTCTATCTGTCCAACTAATTTTTAATATTTTCCTATAACACCAAGTTTCAAAAGCTTCTATCTTTTTTTTATCTACCTCTTTAATTGTCCAAGTCTCACTACCGTATAGTAGAACGCTCCATACATTTGACTTTAAAGATTTTTTTTCTATTATCTAAACTAATACTATTAGCTATTAGTAAGTTTTTCTTTTTTAAAAACATTTTTTTAGCTTGAACTATTCTAGCTACTGAGAAACACTAACTAAACATTAATTTATTACAATTTTCATTTTTTAAACTTAGAGTGTGATTTTTTTGAGTTCTTTACACTTCGATAGATGCCATCTGTTAATTGGCTGGTGGCAACTTTTCAAGTCTACCTATTCTGCATCGGTGCTTAATATCAACATACCTTGTACAACTTACATTGTTTATAATCCGTGTAAGATATTGTTACGTGCCAATCAAATTGGCCCTTTAACATTGTGTTTAGGTTAAGTTTGATGTGCGGTTTCGCGCCATAATTTCAAAAGACGCGGTGCGCGGAATTTTAAAAGACTAGGCGCGTATTTCCGATACGTCACAGTGCATTTGCGCAGATCGCGCGACGCGAGAGGGTTGGACGAATAACCCCGTGCCGATGTGTAAAAGACAAAAAAGAGTGGGGGTGTTTCCGTGACTCTCTATAACGTGGCTTTTTCGCCAGTACCTTTGACTAGAGTGGACGTTTTTTGGTAACGTATCGTTAGCTTAACCTATTTAGATATCCTGCTTGCTTATCTTTTGTTTGTCGACCTTTACCTGGTTTTTCCCGTCATTCCCTGCATAGGTAGGTGCCAATCTGAAGCCACGTAGGCGTACCGTACTGCACGACCCGTAGATAACGATCTCATGACTACCGTAGCTGGCGGAGCGCTTGAAGGAGCGTTGGCAGGAGTCACCATCTTTAATCACCGCAAAAGGGCTTGAGTAGCCTGATGGACTTAAATGGAGGCCTACCTTAGCGCAACTCCGTCGAATGCAGGATATCTTATGTGAGTATTTTATCTGCTAATTGATCGCTTTAATCTTTTATTGTTTTAAATATGTAAATTTCCGAAGTATTGCGCAATATAAATTTTGCATTGGTGACGTCATTGGTAGTTGGCAACGCGGAATCTGTAATAAGATTGGCGTTGCTAACAGCCCGCGAAGTCGCTTTTATATCGCGCTTGCGCGATGTATTTATCGATTTTTAAAGCGTAATAAAATTGTGTGATTTATATTCACAATATTTTTCATCTATGATTCCTTCCATTGTTAGTGATATTCTGATATTCGTCCTGGTTGTTGTAGGTGATAGCCTACCAATGAGCCCTTCTTTTTACTATATTTATAGAGCTTTTTTGCACATTAGTTTTAGTACCTCTTCATTTTGTTATCTTGACTGGCCATCTAATTTTCAACATTTTCCTACAGCACCACATTTCTAAAGCTTTAATGTATCTCCTCTCCGTTTCCCTCCAAAGTCTACATTTCAAAACCACACAATACAACATTCCATATAAATATTCTTTAAAATATTTTTCTTTATCTAGATTAATGCTTGATGTGAGCAAATTGAACTGGCGGGAGAATTGTTTCGTTGTAAACGCAATGCTGCACTTTATATCAGTTTTTCTTCTACTATTGAAAAATGCCACCACCTAGGCTCGCCAAATAAAAAAGAAAAGTAATTATTATAAAATTTTCAAACTACCACTTGAAAACTGTGGTTTTTAATAGAAAGAAATTATTTAAAGGAACAGATTACGATTTTGGAAGACAAAAGATAAGATTGGATATACTGAAGAAAGCAAGAGTAAACAGTTTGGACATCGGATGGGAAAATTTATATTAAAACAAAAAATAAAATTAGAAAGGTTACAACGATGTTGCAGCTGTGACAAATTAACAATGAGTAACGGACAAAACTATTTTGTTTCATAACTGCACGGAGTAATGGCAAAATGATATAATTCACCTGTGACTATTTTTATTATTTTCTTTGATAAGCTAAAGTGTATACAAGCCTTTATTTTATAAGTAGCCTTTATTTTTATGAATAGCTATCTACTTTTTTTATAACAATTTAGTTTAGTAGTAACATTGTTATAAAAAGATATTTCAAACTATATAAGGGTTTAAACTCACTTGTGTATATTAATCATACCTAGCATAATTTAGGCGTTGGGTTACATTTGGTGACTGATTTAAAAAGTTTCTGATGTAGCATAATTATTTAATTTACTTAGTTTTATTTTTATAAAATCTATTTCAGCAATATGAATGACCTACTGTATGTATGAGATTTATATGAAGCAGTTAATAACACAGATGAACTGACTGAAGATTTAGTGTTTGAAGGGGGAACTTGAACAGAATAACTTGACACACCAGGTTACAATCTGGTAATAAAATATTAGAAGACATTTTTACCACAATATAAACAAAGTATAGACATCACTTTGACCATGCTGTAGATGATCCGCCATCTTTAAATACATACATATAATTAATGAAGTATTGGACATATTTGGAATGTCTGAAGCTAAACCTATCAGTACGCCCATCGATCCGGGCATAAAGTTATTAAAACCAATTGAACCCGCATCGGATGAGGAAGAAAAATTACCGTACAGAGAACCGATCGGAGTGTTGACTTATCTATCAGTTGCAACGCAACCTGACAGTTCCGCTGTTAGCTATCTTGGTCAGTTTAGTAACTGTTACAGGAATTGCCACTGGAGTGTTGCGAAGCGTGATCTTCGATACCTGAATTGAAGTACTAATTTCGGGTTGGCGTATTCCCCCACCAAAGATGCTCTAAAGGGTTAGGTAGATCCTGTTTGGGGTGGTGTACAATCGACAGAAGATCTTTTACCGGATTCACTTTTATGTTGTCAGATTGTCCAATCTCTTGGGAATCCAGAAAGCAACGTACCGTGGCTGTTTCATCTACAGAGTGAAAGGGTTGGTTTTGTAGTTTCTACATTTCCCATTCTTCATAGTAATTTGGTATTATTTCCGTGCTCATATCTTCATGGTCTGTAATACCTTTTATGTTGGATAAATTGATAACTTCAATTTGGGGGGTGGTTGATAAGAACCTGTCGAGGAAGCCATTGTTCTTCTTTCAACGAACGCCGCTATTGACAAGCAGTCTTTTGATGCATCCATCTTCATCTCGCCTTATAGCGGTTTTGGATGTATTAAATAATATATTTTTGTGGAGTAGATTTTGGTATAACATTGGTTTATACGTTTACTTTCTACTCACAATACCGCCTTGTGGATATTACTGCTTTTACTTATATTAGGTGAGCCACATTTTTTTATGTTTTGTGATATTAATCATTTATCTTTCAGAATCTCGTATTATACAAATATCAAAGTTGCTCTTTGTTAGCTATTAATTCATTGAAACCCATTTCTGTGGTAAAGTATAACTTCCAGAAATTTCAGAACTAATATTATTTATTTCAGGGTTTTTTTTTTAAATCTTGGTATTAATCTTGTTTCATGTATAACAGATCCTTATATCAGCCCTTGGATGCTCCTTGTGAGCCCACTTCAATTCTCTACTAATCATCCGTTTGGATTCCCGTTTAAATTCAAGATTAAATATTACTTCATTCTGTGGCTTAGGTACTGAAGAATCATTGGAAGCGGAATGCATTGATTTGTGATCCAGACTCCAGGTTGTATATGTAAAAGTTAGTTATATTGCTGTATTTGTTGTGTTACACCAGTATTGGCGTAATTATTGTTTACTCTTGATTGAATCCGTGTAATTAGCCGTATGCTGGTTATATTATTGTATTGTTATTGGTAAACTATATCACTCTTGGTATCCTACCACCAGCTGTTCGTGTGTTTACTCATGTTACAGGTCAGCACTGGAGCACAGCGATCTACTAGCTAGTGATTCGATTGTCCAGGTATGCTCAATTTATGCCGCTCTCTGGTGAGTAATCATTTACATTAATTAATATTTATTGCTAACCTGTAGGTGAAAAGCCATTTGTGTGTATTATTGTAAGGCCTTTCTCCTCTGTGTTACCGGTTTATATTATCCTTTGTGTATTATTAAAATATGTTTATATTTGGATTGCCACTGTGGTGTGTATTTAATTCCAGATAAATTGCTTGTGCTTGTACTTCAGTTATTTTGATATAGTTCTATGATTGTAGTGGTTACCGTTGTTATAGTTATTTTGCTCTTTAGGTGTGATATTATCCTAAACCATTGGGACTTGGGGTTTCGTAGTTCTTTCGGCATTTTAGTCAAGTCTCTGGCGCCTTTTATACTGTATTTACTTTTAGGTCTGTTCGAGTTCTTAACAACCTACTTGCAGGAATCAAGATCCACCCCTGCAGGAGTCTTTATTAGCCGAGGTGCAATAAGTCACCGTATCTACCCTAAAGAACCCACCTTTGTAAGATTTCATCAGAATTACCGTGACAAGAGGCCGAATATATGGGATTGACCGAAATTGCTAAAGAAACTATTTATCTTCGAAATACATTGATAAAACTTGGTTTCGAGAGACTGACTCAAATAGCCATTTTCAATGACAGCATGAGTGCATTAAAGTTAGCCGATAATCCGGTATTCCATGCACGAAGTAAACACATTGACGTGAAGAATCACTTCCTACGTAAAGCCTTGAATAACAAGCAGTTTGTTCTGCAACATATCCCTTTGGAAAATATGCCTGTGGATATACTTACGAAAGCCTTGTCTCGTAATAAGCATGAAAATTGTGTGAAGATCATGGGTATGTTCAACTTAACGCAGTTGGTGATTCGTTTGGCCACGTCTATATCAAGGGGGAGTGTTAGTAATAGCATTAGTGGTAGTGATGACCCGTGCGCTATGCCATTAAAGTGTCGAGCTCGCTCTACAACTTGCCAACGCATAGCTGTAGTATACGTCGCGACTATGACATATAATAGACATTTACGGACTTTAGTGCTACGTATTACTTTCAACTATTGTATTCATAATTATACTGATTGCTTTATGTATAAACCAGAGGTCAGTTTCTTATTAAATCGTTTTAAATTCATGCATCTTGTTTGCTTTTATGTATTGTATTGCTCTGTCCCATCACATCCCACAATTGTGTTATAGAAATATCTCTAGGTCACCTGAATATTAAGGTAAGTAAATTTAAAATTGTCATAATACTTTTTCATAGGAATGCTGAAATAATATTATTTTAGAATAGATTTAAACAAGGTGAGTTGAGATTTGTATTTTATTTGTTCAAACATACAGGTGAGCTTTTGTAAAGGAAATCAATTTCACCAAGAGAATACCCCATAACTAAAATCCGCTGAGTTTACTCGTCAACCAGAAGGAATTTTAGTAGACTACATGCAGTTGATACCCATAAACTTGATGGATTAAAAACCTGACAAGTGCTAGTATTAACATAGCTTGAAATTGCACATAGGTAAATTTTCGTTCATTCAATTTTGCTCCATTTTCTTCCACTTATTTCTCTAAGGACCCACTCCTGCATCACTGTAGTTAGCTGGCGCATCTTTATTTTGTTACAGTATTTCCGCCTCTCTTGGGTACTTCCAAATTTAATAATTTAACGCTTCAAACAGCCGTAACAAAATATTGGTTATACTAACAGAAAAACAATGTTCTAAATAAATAGTTTCCCTTTATTATAATTAAAAATTTTCTATCTTACAAACAAATTTTTTTTACAGCTATTATCATTTTAACACTGTAGCAAGCAAGTATGACAACAAATAGTGACAAGACCTACTGCTTATTACACCTAAGTCATCTATGCTTTTTGATTTTTGTTTTACCTTTTTCTTTTTCTTCCGCATGCTATGATTATTTTCAGGCTTTTTAGCTGTTTTGACGACTTTCGGAACTGGCACTGTACCGGGACGTTTTGGTGCGACTAAATGTTGCTTGACAAGATTTGCCAACTTTCCCTGTTCTGCCAACATAGAAAGGAAAGTACATAAAAACTCATCATAATTATGTGTGCGTCGGCAATCATCAACCTATGCATAAAAAGGAGTTACACTTTTATGGTACATTAGTTAAAACTTACTTTATACTTGTTTAATTTGTAATTTTCATCCTTTAAATTAATTTCACAAATGGTAATTTCACTCTCTAAATTACGTAAAAGTACCAGCAAATCTTGTGGTGCAAAAGTGTGAGGTTCTAATAGTTCTGGATTTTTTTTCTCTGCAACCACTGTATCGCCATCACTTGTTCTAACCCGGGCATGTCCTGTGTTTATGAGTGACTTTTTGTGATTGACACCTGGTTCAGTATTTACACGTTTTCCATTTGCATTAGCAGCTGAAACAAAAACACAAAATCTTTTTAGCACATATTATAAAAATCTGTTTAAAGTTTGGTTTTTCTCAAGTTGATAATATACTAATACTAATTAGTTGTCTTGATATGGAGTAAAATTATACACTCGGTGCAATAACGAAGATTATAAGATCCTACTGCAGGTAATGCCAATATTCCGGCTTCTCTTGTTAAATATACTAAATAATTAGTTAACAGGTTACTAATAATTTTAAGAAATTCAATTTGTCATGAATTATGGAAATTAGCTTATGTGGTCTAAAAAATGATTAAAAATAATGATTTTCATCCAATACGTCTTTTATCAATCGTCTAAAACTTCATTGGGGTAATAATCAGTGACTTTCTTAGTTCTCAATTCAGATTAGTAGCAGCAAAATATCTTCAGGTTTATAATATTCATCATACAAGTTTGCAAACGGCAGCATTATGCTAGAAACTATCTTATAATTTAAGAATTTGCATGTTTTTGGTACAAAACAGCATCTTGTGTTCAGTTACTCCAATTTGAAATGAGTGCAAGGAGTTTCTATTTGCTCCAATATTTTTGATTGGATCTCGATATATATATATATATATATATATATATATATATATATATATATATATATATATATATATACATAGCCATAGTATTAAATTTCAAAACAAGTTCATATCAGTAGAATCAATATTAAGAAACACTTGTAAATTTAAGAAGTATTAATGCTTTTAGTTGCATAATTTATAACATATCGTCGACTTAGACTACAAAACGGCTAACTCCATTTTTTCGCAAATTCAGCTTAATATACCAATATATTCGTTAAATTGTCTACTATTTGAGTAAAAACAGCTAACACCAAAGTAATGAGCACATTGTATGCAATTCCATGCACAAAATACAGCTAACTCCACCTGGCCATTCAATATCACTTGAAAAGTATCTAACTCTTTTATCTCAGCCATTTTGATGTAAGATTTGACAGAGTAAACAAGGTGCTTAGTGAATTGTTAAATCTAAATGAAATTTATTATGAACTAACCCAGTGTTGATTATTTGCATGTCAAGATAAATGTTGTTTAATTGATTTAAGTAGGTAGTTCCTTTAAATATCACTTTTATATGAAACAATCAAGCAAAAATAGTTCTTTTGGAGATAGCTGTTATGTATATACAAGCCCTTACAGCACCGCCTAAAACTTTCTTGGAGTTAGCTGTTCTTTCATTGTAGATTCATTAATGGGACTAGTTCACTATTGCTATAAATAATAAATTCAATTCAATATTTGTAATCAACAGTCTACCTCTAAGTTTTTTTATTTCTAACCAATGACAGATAAGATTAATTAAATTTTAAGGTTAGAGTTTGTTTTGATATGCTGTTTAATTTGTAGATGATGTCATGCGGTAGACGGCTTGTGGAATTAACTAAAAATATTAATGTTAACAAGAATGATAATTTTTTGTTAAGATTACAAAATGAACCTGAATTAATTAACGATATACCTGTTATAATTACCGATGCTAGTGTTAATATGCCATTGCAGTATTCGTTACAGAGTTTGACAGAGATCATATTAAGGGATCTAGAGAACGTTGATATACCATTACTATCCACAATGAATACTAGTGCCGTTCCACCACAATGTGATGATTCTAACAGTTATTTGGATCTCAATAATTGTTTCACTAGGTTAATTGATACTGATGTATCCACTAACATTGAAAACAATTATTGTGAAGTAAGCACCGATGGAAAGATTTATTCCAATCACATTAATTGCTTCGCAGATATAACCAATACTCATTTACTGCCAGATAATCAAAGTTTCTTGACTGAAAATTATTTAGATTTTCCAACAAATAGTGGTAACAATTGTGAAATTAGTGATGATAGCAATATAGGAGTGAGTTTTAGTGCCTTATTCAGATCATTCAGATTCAGATATTTCTGAGGAAGAGCCTAAGGTTAAGAAAAGAAAAAGATGTGAAGTCGATAAGTCAACTTGGTTGTATGAAAGAAATAGAAAGCGTCGAGAGTTAGGATTACCTTATTTTGGACGTAAGAAAAGAGGCAACAAATACACCCAAGTTACAAAGTTTGCAAAACAACCCAGATGTACATGCAAAGTTAGAAATGAAAATACTCAATTAAAGTGCCATACCTTGACTGAAGATGATAGAAGAAATAATTTTGACATGTTTTGGAAAATGAATTGGGGTGAGAAAAAGGTGCATATAAATTTTCTAGTAATACTTACACCTACTAAGAGACAAAGAGATAGGATTGACCCAGAAACAACAAGAAGAAATTGTTCGGTAATCTATTACTTAAAGAAGAAAGACGAATTGGTTAGGGTAGGCAAAACAATGTTTTTGAAAACAATAAATATTGGTTAATGGGCTGTATTGAAATGGAAAAATGACAAATACAATAGAAAACATACAGAAAATTATAAAAATGTTTCTCCCCAACAAAAATTAAAATGAAAGAAACCCTTTAAGAAGGAAAAGGAGGCATTAGTCAATTTTATGAACAACTTACCTAAAATGGATTCCCACTATCGTACGAAATCAACCACAAAAATGTATCTTTTACCAGAGTGGACTTCCAAAAATGCTCTATATAGCTTTAATAAGAATGACGTGTTTGAAGCAAAATGTGAAAGCACTGTCACTTTGTACATTTAATAATACCCTTGAAATAAAAACATTGCCTTATATCAACCCAAAAAGGATCAATGCAAAATATGTTGTTCAAACAAACTTGGCCGCATTTCAGATGCTGAATACACCGTCCATGTTGCAAAAAGAATGAAGCTAGAATAGAAAAGAATAGAGACAAAGAGGAACGACCTTTTGTTTTTACAATGGACCTGCAAGCTTTACTTTTGACTCCTCGATCTAAAATCTCGACTTTATATTATAAATGTAAATTGACTGTTCACAATTTATGTATGTTTAATTTGAAAACTAAACAAGGAGTGTGTTATCTGTGGATTACAGTACAGTTCCTAACTGAACTAGTCATACCAAGGTTAGTAACGGAAAGAGTCATTGTTATATACACAGATGGCTGCACTTATCAAAATAGATAGATAGATATATTAATAATAATAAGTACAAGTAATGCTAACAAATTATTTCATATTTTAAATATATGCTTTAATATGGAGTAACAATATAAATTAAGAAGGCACCTAAGAACAAAGAGTTCTTGCATGTGCCATATGAAGTGATTAGTACTATAATATTTCAATGTAGCATATTTGTAGGTTTATTTCGCAGTTGGTGGCACACCCGTCTACAATTGCTCTTAAGTTTTATTATTTTCTAAAATATATCTAGTAATTTTTTTGCGGAATAGATTATGGTTGTTTATATTCCGTAATTGAAGTGGCAAAAGATTGTATAACTTAAGGCCCTGATAGGCGATAAATTTCTGCTTAACAGATTTCTTAATTTTTGGTACAATACAGACTTGTTTTAATCTATCCCTTGTATGATACATATGAGTGAATAAGCAGTTTCTTATTTGTGAATTTTTATGTAGAAAACAATAGATGCTTTTCATGTATTTCTGTTTTACGTTTAATATATTACTGTCTGTATATAACCCATTAGTAGAGTACAATTTAGGTTTGTTAAACATAATTTTTAATACTGACGTGTGTTATTTCAATTGGTTTCAAGATTTCCTCATATGCCGAACCCCAACAAACAATACCATAATTAATAAGGGAGTCAACTAGTGCATAATATAAAACCTTGAGTGCCTTTATTTGTAATACATTTCTAGTTTCAAAAAAGACAGGAATTGTTTTACGTATACGCTTTATCAGTAACTCTACATGTGTATCCCATCTAAGATGTTCATCTATTATCACTCCCAGGTACTGTATTTTGGTTGCCTTATAGATTATGTCCTCACAAGAGCAGTTAGAGTGCATCCCACATTGGAAATGATGAATTTTGATTTCATTCAGGTTAGGTTGTTGGGGTTTATATAAGGAAAAAGTGATAAACTTTGTTTTATTCATGTTTAACGTTAGTAGATTTGAATCAAAATAGTTTTTAATTATCTTCATGCTTGTGTTAAGTTTATTTATGGTTTCATCCCATGTTAGGACAGTATCATCTGCGTATGATGTTATTTTACATTCTAATTGTAAGCTTTCTAAGTTATTAATATATAGCAGAAAAAGAAGGGGGCCTAGAACAGTTCCTTGTGGGACGCCACATGTGATTATTGTCGCTTCACTTACATAGTTTTTGATTCTAACAAACTGGTTTCTGTTCGATAAATAATCCTGCAATAGTAATTTTGACAAACCTCTAATACCTAGATGTTCTAACTTCTGTAATAAGATGTGATGTTGTAGAGTATCAAATGCTTTGGATATATCTAAGAACACGCCAATTTTCTTATTGTTCGAATCTAAAGCATCAACTACATCACTTACAAGTGAGAAAATAGCATTTTCCGTACATAACTTTTCCTTGAAACCAAACTGCGACTTTGCAAATAATTTATATTTAGTTAAGAATGACACTAGTCTCTTTTTAATAGCTTTTTCAAATACTTTAGCCACACTACTTATTAGTGATATAGGACGATAATTATTAATGTCATCTTTATCTCCCTTTTTATATATTGGCACCACTACTGCACGCTTTAGAATCTCCGGGAATTGACCATGTTGAAATCCTAGATTTATGATATGTTTAAGGGGTGAAGCAATTACCGTTTTAATCTCTTTTAGTGCCCTATTTGGTATGGAGTCTATCCCTGCTGCTACGTTATTTTTTAATGTGTCAATATGATTGATGATTTCGTCGTCCGTTGTTGGCTCCAGGTATAATGAGTTTCTGCATCCCCTAATTTTAGCATGTTTTTCCCAGATTGGATCAACTCGTTGTATTTTTTGTGACATTTTAATCCCCACTGTGGAGTAATGATTGTTGAACAAACTGGCAAGAAGTAGCTGATCTTCTATTTTGTCACCATTATCATTACATATGTAATCTATCGACTGTGATTTTGTATACCCCTTATTTGTTACCTCGTTTACTATTCTCCAGATTTGTTTTGGATTACCTTTAGCTTGAGATATCTTTTTGCGATAGAAATCATATTTTGCTTTTCTTATCATTTTGGTTACAAAATTTCTATAATGTTTATAATATGCAGCAATATGTGCATTTGTAGGATCTTTTAGAACTAATTTTTTTAGCGAATCTCTTTGCTTAATCGCACCAACAATAGCTGTTGTAACCCATGGCTTTTTTTTATGTATTACAAATTTAGTATCTATTGAATTATTTAAGTTAGTTTTTATTATGTTTATGAAAGTGTTAGTTGCAAAGTTAATATCTTCACTATTAAGTACAATATTCCAGTTCTCTTCAGTACATAACCTTACATACTTACTATAATTTATAGTTTTAATATTATTATTACATTTTGACTTGCAATCAATCTGATTCACAGTATGTAATGCAGTTTTAGCTTGTAGCTGTGTGAATGTCGAATAGTGATCAGTTATTGAATTCTGAAGTATGTATGTGTTACTGAAAAATTGCGATAAATGGAGTGTAGTATGGAGTGTAGTATGAACTCTAGTAAATACATGGTCAATGCATGACTTTGTAGTTGATGTTACCCTGGTTGCTTTGCTGATTGCTACACGAAAATTATACTCGTCTAAGGTATTAAGATATTTTAGCGTTACAGGATTCACTGAATCACACAAATCTATGTTCATGTCCCCTACTATAAGTTCTACTTGCTCAAACTGTATATTAGCTAAATAGTAACGTAAGTCTCCGATAAAAAGATCTACAGATGTTGATGGTGGTCGATAGATACATGTCAAACCGTATAGTGTGTTATGTTTTCCACAAATCAATCTTGAAAAGGTTACCTCATTGTATTTATAAATGGTATAGCTAGCTGTTATGTTGTGTCTTGTGTAAATTGTAACACCATCATTTTGATTGAAACTTGCCAAAGTGTAATAGCCATTGTAATTAGGAATACTGTAATAGTCTGGATTGTTTTGCCATGTTTCCGTTAATACAATTATATCTATATCAATCCCACCAGCTGTGAGAGCCTCTAACAACGTTACGATTTCATCAAAATTTTATTAATACTTCTTATGTTTTGTTGCCAGATTTTTATGTCATTGCAAGAACCCTTCGTTATGAGTGCCTCTTTTAACATGTCTAAATCAACATAATAATTGTTATCACAATTTTGGATATTATTATCTAGTTCCTCCATATATTGTATACTTTCCATATTTAATAATACTATAAAATATTTATACTTCTAATATTATATACAGAGTTAGTACTTTAGCAGACAGAAGTAATTAATTAAAATAAAGATTTATGCTCAGTAAAATGTTTTTATAATTATTCAAATAAAAAAAAAAATTTTAATTATTTAAATTATCACCAGCTACAAGAAACTAATTTAATTTAATTTCGAATGCTCCATTTCAAACATAATAATAGCAGTATAACAATAATCTGTAATATTTCTACTATTAATTAACTCAATTTAACTATTTAAAGTATAAAAATTCATATCTTGAAGATATTAAAACAATTAAAAAATAAAAAAAGGTAAAAAATCAATTATGTGCTTTAATGCGATTTTATACTAAATATTTACCATGATTAACAATCAGATTTCGGTACACTGGTGATAGAATAGCTATTTCTTGGCGATGATATTATTCAGTTGATCTTCTGTGTCGATTTTGACTACCTGATTTTGCATTTTTAAAAAGATATTTCCATCAATTGTCCATGCTTCTTGGAAGTTTTGCTTGGCTTTCTTAAAAAGACCTAAACGAATTCTAGTCAAATCTTCCGACATTATTATACCTGTTCCTTTAAGGCATTTTTTTGCTTTATATGCTAGCTGTCTCGTGCGATATGTTGTAAATTTAATAATTATGCATCTGGTTTTTTCTCTATTAATTGCTCCCACTCGATGACATCTATCAATATCTTTTAGCGTAACATCATCAAGTTTCAATTGATTCTTTAACAGAGAGATGATAATTTCTTCAATCTGCTCCCCTGGTTTTTCAGCAATGCCAAATACTCGCAAGCAGTTTCGACTAGTATATTTTTCTTGTTTATCCACTTCGCTTCTGAGTTGAGTATATTGTTGCACCAGTAACTCGTTGGATCGCCGCAGATCGTCATTTAATTTAAGTACATTATCCAACTTTTTTATTATAGCCCGGGCTTGCTTAAAAACAGAAATACATTCCTCACAGAAATATATCATAGTACGAGTTTTTAGATCCATAACCTTCTTCTCAGAGCTTGTAAGCGAGGAACAAGCATCATGTACTACCATTCGACATGAATCACATAACTGTAAATAGAAACATTACAATGTCAAACGCCCTCTTAAATCTATGTATGATAGAAAATGTGACCATATATCAAAAATTTCTGGAAGTCGGCCACATCCAGATGGAGGCCGACTCCATGCACTCGACAATAGAGAGGCAATTAAGAAACAATGTGATATATGTTTCTGCCAATTATACTGGTATTTGTTTGAAAGCAAGAAAGAATGCAGAACCATACAAAGTGCACTACCTTACACATGAGTGTTTGAAATCATTTAATACAGTTCAATATTACACTTCAATAAGACCGGGAAAGAAGAAAGGAGACCCCAGAGTATTTAGTAATAGCAAATAATCATACATAATTATAGTGTTGTTAATGGTTTCAGGTGACATCTGAGAGCAATCCAATATAATTCATTAGGACAAATACATTATAAATTAAGATTTACAGATGAGTGGACCCTACTACCCCAAAGGAAAAATAATAAAGTGATCCCTCAGATTTTTGTCGATTTGCCTCAATTACACCATCAACATAGAAAAATAACAAAATGTTAAATTTATAGATTTGCAAGAATTAATGAAGACACTTCCAACTGATTATCATGATTTTTACGGCAACCTTCCCCACGAGGAATAAACTAAAACATATAAGCACAATGTGTATTTCCTTTCAAGCTCGACTTTATTTTGTTTTTAATCACTGGTTAATTATTATTAATTATTACAAATTAATTCCTTTTATTAAGTTTTTCGTTTCTTCTGATTACTAGCTAACGCCCACAGATTATTAGAATGAAGTATTTTGCAAAACGGCTAAATCCTAATTCGTACTCTTAAATAAAAGTTGTCGATTTTGGTATTCAGATTTATTTATTTATTGAAAATGTTGTTTCATTCCCATAAACGGGAAATTAGAAATTTATCTATATGGGGATGATAAAAAGTTATTAAGTTTCTTCTTTCTACTGTAAAACGTGACACTTTGGCGTTAGCTGCTTTGTAGTCTAAGCCGACGATATGTAAATGACATATCACTTTTACAAATTATTAATTTCCACCCTGACTTGTACATAATTATTCAACAACCTTTACAATCCAGTACAAACCAACCCAAACCATTATTGCTTCGTTGATTCCTACCTAACACTAAAGGAGTCTTTCTCCTACATAGCAAATAGTACATTAGAGACGATCGATTGCTTTGTGCCTTACAATAGGTACATACATTTCGCTCAAGTGCTTGTCGGTTTCATTGTTGGCATTAAAAATATTAGTGCTCCACATCAATCTATAGTAGATAGTAACATACAGTTCTAATCAAAGATGTTCAAGAAAACTATTAATCAGAATCAAATTGGTATTCAGCTTGATCGTGAGTATTAGTTCATAGTGTTAATTTGCATTTACAATCACACAAAGGAAATGGTAATTTTAAAGGAATATATCACCTATCTTTCACTGGTCGTAGTTGTTGATTGTACTTGCACTGCTATCAAATAATTATGGACTGTATAATGTTCACTAATTGTTGCTAATTATTGATGCTCGATGCACCGAACTAATCACGAACCAAAGCCAGAAGCGAGCACGAAGTTGAATAGTCGTGCACTCGTAAATTACCAACCCTTTTATGTCGTTGCACTAAAGGTAGGGATAATGAAGGGGTTCTAGCTGGGGAATAGTTTAAGGACTTAAATTAATTGTGATTGGCATAATACAACTACAAACAAAATACTTATAAAGCCTTAACACATAGAAAGTTATTTTATTTTTAATCTTTCGTGACAAATCGGTTTTTAGACATCATATCACATACAATAAACACACCTTTGATCCAACTCTAAATACAAAATTATTACACCATATAACCACAAAGAACTTCAATAGATTAGACTTCCTAGAAAATTTGGAAACGGAGAAGGAGTTACTAAACAATGACCGGTGTCGAAATATTCAAACAAATATTTATAAAATGTTCACACATACAACTCCCAGAAGCAAGCATGAGCCCCGGAAAACATGCGAACTAAAATACATCATCAACGTATGTAGCAAATCTGAGAACCGATCAAGTTCCTTGCTTTTAACATTATCAGAGCAGATAGACAGACCGGAGGAGGTGGTGTATGTTAGTATGCCATTAATAGCTTATCCTACAAATTAATAAATCTAAATTAAAATGAATATTCTAAATTAGAACAATTGTGGATCACTTGTAAAATCAACAAGAAAACCATTGGAGCAGGAATCATATATAGGCTTCCCAGCACTAATATCGCCTTCTTAGAGGAACTGGAATTAACACTTTCAAATGTCTACACAAAATGCAATTCTGTCATAATGATGGATGACCTAAATATTGATGTTAGTCAAACTACATCTTCTAATTGCTCAAAGTTTAATTCATTGTCAAAGGTGTTTCACCTTATTCAACATGTTAATGAACCTACTCGGGTCACCTCTACTACAGCAACACTAACTGATATTGTTTGTACCAGTTCCCATATCAAAGTAATTAAATGTGCCACACTAGACATGAACCATATAACTAATCATAGAGCAGTAATGTGTGAGTTTAATCTACCAGTTCCTAAAAACCGTACTAAGCCTGTCATCTATAGAGATTACTCTAGCTTCAATAATGATGAATTTACCTATGATGTTAGGCATATATAATGGAAAGTGATAGAAGATTTACCTGAATTGAATGATAAAGTAAGTGCACTCAATGGAACCATTATATCACTTTTTGACATACATGCACCATTGAAAATAGTTATAATTAAAAGGAAAAACTCTCTTTACATTACTTTTACCATACAATATATGCTAAAACTGTGAAATACGGCTTACAGAAAATACTGTAAGACAAAAAATAATGCCGCTTTTCAATACTACGAAGACTTAAGAAATTATATAACTTGTGCTATAAAAAATGAAAAAAAAAGCCTACTTCGAATATTAATGCTGAAGAAATGCAAATAATTGTAAGGCAAATTTTTGGCATATGTCAAATACGCACTAGGCAGAAAGAACAAATATCAAACAAAATTAATGATCCTGATGGGGTTAATAATTACTTTACTCACTCAATTCCGCAACAGCCTATATCAGCTGAAGACATTCGAGGATATAATGCAACTACCCAACAGACAATTAATAATTTCACCCATTTTGAACCTGTAACTTTGCAATAAGTAGAAGAATCCATAAAAAGAATTAAGTCAAATGCCCAAGGCTTTGATGGTATTAACATCGAAATGCTCCTGTTAGTACTTCCATTTTGTCTAGATGAACTCACACATAATCAATACTTCACTGCAAACTGGCACCTTCTCTTCACTATGGAGCAGTCAGTTGTCATTCCTATCCCTAAAAAAAGCATTCACAGAACCTTACACGGTCCTAAGACCTATTATCATACTCCTCCTGCTATCAAAGGCTGTTGAGTATCTAGTGTATACTCAACTAACTGTCCGCAACATAAGGCTAAAAGTATTACCACCACTACAGTCAGGCTTTCGCATTGGGTATAGTACATCATCTGCATTGAGTAAGGTTGTAAATGATCTTACTTGTGCAATTGATACGTCAATAATATCTTATTTAGTATTTATAGATCTTAGTAAAGCGTTTGGCGTAAGTAACCATCAACCCTTATAACTAAGCTACATTACTATGGGCTCGATGGAATCGCACTTGCGTCGTTCATAAGTTACCTGAATAGTAGATCTCAATCAGTCAAACTAAATAATCTGACTTCCTCGTTTCTTGAAGTAACTCAAGGTGTACCGCAGCACATGTATGCTGGTGATGTGCTACTATACAGGTATTCCGATACTATCTCTACCAATGATACCATCAGCCCACTAAATGAAGATCTTGCATTTGTCCTTGCATGGGTGAGAGCTAATGGATTAGTACTGCACAGTAAAAAGACAGTGACATTATGTGTTGGGACTCCTTTTAGCTGCTCAAGAGCTGCCAATCCGTGTCATACTTGAAGTATGTGTGAATGATTCTATAATTATTACTAAGGATAATGTTAAGTATCTAGGAGTTATCTTAGATAAGTACCTTAACTTCAATAAGCATGTGAATAGTGTACTTCGGACATCATACTATAAAATGCATACTCTTTATAACTACAAGTTTGTTTTAAGTTTCGGCATAAAATGGAAACTCTGCAATAGTCTGGTTCTATGTAATCTAGATTACTGCAGTGTAGTATACTATACTTACCTATTTGCATATCTCGTACATAGGATACAGGTTCTACAAAGTGTGTGCTTTAGGTACTCATTTAATGTGCAACGGCAACAACATGTGACTCCGTTTTACAATAGTATACTAGTAACTATATGTATATATTTTGCCAATATAAAATATTGATTGATTGAAATTGAATGTACACTGCAAAACAGAAATTAATTTTTCTAATATCCAGTGATGGGTAAATTAATAATCGAAATGATGGTTAAAAACGTAAAGATTTGTAATTGGCAGTAATATACTTTCTGCGCGTAATACATAATTAGTTAATTAATATCTACAATGTTTTGTCGATAACTACTAATATGAACCATTATTTCTTCGTCTACATCAATAATAAGTTGCATTCCCAAATATATTTATTCGATACTAATTCAATAAATTGAAATTCAAACCCACCCATCACTATAACTGCATCCTTGGACAGTGAATTGAAATTCTATAATCTGTAATTTTTTTCGTTAATTGTCGTTTGAGCTTTGTCCGTATTTATTATACATTTTAAATATTTTCTGCATTAATTTACTTTCGTTCAACACTATTTTTCAAAATTACAGTTTTCCGTATATTTATACAAGGTAGGTTTTAATATGATTTGAAAATTATATGCACCAATCAACTTAACCTAAAAATGTATTCTAATTTTGTAAATATGCAGTATAGAGTATTATTTATATGATTTAAAACTATAATACACTAATAATATGTGTTTTTGCAGGTTGCTTTAGTATCAGCCCAATGGATTCAAAATCCAAAAAGGCCGTTCATTCTGAAGCTATATCTATTATTAAGTCTGTGATCTGTGATTGACTTTTTCGATAAGTAGAAAGCTTCTGGTGTATGGACATTACCGTTAGATAAAGCGACTGAATTAGCTGCAGCTGCTGCTGGGAAATCTGTAACATTCATAAAAAGAATTCGAAAAGAAACTGCTCCTGCAGAAAATCGTATACTAAAGTCGCTGTCAAAATCGAAACGAAGTGGAGGCGCTTGGAAAAGAGATTCGTTAGTTGACAACAAAATTGAAAAATTAGAGTTTTGAAATTGAAGAAAGTGATAGTGACTAATTAATTTATGTATTAATTGTGCAAATCTGCGAATAAGTATTGTGTATGAATAGCTTGGACTTTGTGGTTGAGCTTAGAGGATTACTGCAAATATATAATTTTAAAACCATGACAGTTATTTAACAGTACGGTATATTTTAACATGCAGTACTTAAAGTTATTTGTATGCCAAGGCCACGAAATTGCCTTTTGGTGTACAGAGGGAATGGTTATCGCCGATGCCACTTGTGGCCGAGGCAAGATATTATCGAGGCCGCCAAAAAAATTTCGCAGTCAAGGTGTACACACTATTTTTATGCAACTGTGTGTGGTTATATATTACAAATTTTTTTACTAACTAATAAAACTATAATTAGAATTTACATGATAAACTCTACCGTTTATATATTTGTAGTAGCCTTAGATCATGTTGCTATAGAAATGATATACATATTAAATAATTTTGCGTGTTCGTAAAAATTCGTAGAAATGTCAAGTAGCAATAGTGACATTTCTTGCACTCCGCCAGAGCTTAAAAATATTGTTTATGTAGCCCTTTCCGATTTAATTCCAGAAGAATTGAAAATGGTATAGCAATTTTAAAGATTGGTGATGCAGATAAAATATTAAGACGGTGTCTAAGAACATTTTATTGGCTATTTGATGGAGAAAAAAATCGTGAAGAGTTCAACTCTAAAAAGCATCTATTCTATGTTGAAGTGTATGCTCAATGTACAAGATGAGATCGATGTGAAAAAGTTTATAAAGTTGGTACCTTTTTTGAAAAGAAAATCAGTAGCTTATCAACCAAAAAATTAAAAGTTTTAATGCGTGATTAAATTAATTCATTCCTGATAGAAGCTAGTGATGTAAATTACTTATTGTGGAAGGTAAATATTGCATAGTGGATCTATTATTTGTAAAATTATTGTTATATAGGTAGTTTTGGTAGTGGAATATCAGAAGCATTACGACAAGACGAATTAGTAAAAATTATCTTCGACGATATTCAAGAAGTAGACGCTGTATTGGTCTGAAACAAAGACTGGTAACAAACACATATTTATTGTTAATAATACGGATTATTTAAGAATTTACCGAAAATATGTAGTTCTTGGACTAAAACACATTACTAATTGCCATGTATTCTTGATATATGAAAATGGAAAGTGTACTGCACAAGCTGTTGGAGTACATACAATTGCAAAAATATCCAGTATGATTACAAACTAGCTCAGATTCAGATTGCCAAATAATGAACTATATGCGGGCCACTGTTTCAGTAGAATTTCTGCTATGTTGCTAGGCAATACAGGTGCTGACATGTCTGTGAAACACCATGGTGGGTGGAAATCTACTACCGTTAGAGAAGGATATGTAGAGAACTCATCAAAAATAAGATAAACATTTCCAACTCCACTTCAGCACTATATCTAGTACGAATGTAAATACTAATATTCTGAGACATTAGATTTAGTTGCATCAACTTCAGGTATTAGTGTCAGTCTCAGTAATAATGAAAACTACAATTAATATTAATATTAATCCTAAATAATTTATATTTTCTGTTTAATAAAAAGTAATAACACTGTGTCATCATATATTAGAAATGCAGAAGTTTGAAGTGGCATTTAGTTATTAGAGATAATGGATGCGAAAATGAGTTTCGCATACTGTGTAGAGTATGCAAAATAGCTATTTCAGGTCCGATTGCATAAAAAGTAATTATTCTGCACTTTCTTGCTTATTTAGGATTTCTGCAGTAATGTTTTTAATTTCCATACTAATTATACATTTCAATACTTCAAGTAAAGCAAGGTTCAGTTGCCTAAAGTATCTAAAGACTATATGGGTATTGGAAATGTTTTATTACAAAAAATTGTCCAAACGGGTATAACGACCGTAATTGCATCCATAATTGAAAACAAATTACTTTAGATTACTCTTCAGGTTTAGATCCATTATTCTCAATAAAGTTATTTACGTGCTGTATTGCTGGATCTTTAGGCACTTTAGCAAGGGCCATTTAAATATTGAAACATTCTGCGACAGTATGTTCAACAGTACAGTTCTAAGTGAATTCGTTGATATAAAATACGACCTCGGAAATAATAAATTAACAAGTGATAAAACCAAAACAGGTATTGTTTTCTAAACATTCCTCTTCCTTTTATTACAGCTACATTAAATAAACCTAACCCAAACCATTTACCAAAACTACCTGAAATGTATCCTTTACAAACAATAACACCCTCAACCATAAATCATTCAACCAGCCAAACAAAAAACCCACTCACCTATCAGACAATAAAAGAAGGGACATATTCGAATGCAGTAAAAAGCAATGCACCAAATAAACAAACATCTGCAAGCAGTTTCCCCTCAAAAGAAAATGCTATTATATTAAATTCATTGCCAAACACGAAGTTAGAAGATTATCTAAATGCAATCACGGAAATAATAGATCCTAAAAATATAATCTTTGCATCAAGAATAGCAAATAACCGGATCTGTATTTATTTAAATACAAAAGAAGACGCTGACCAGTTTGTAAACAACCATCCTAATATAACAGTAAATAACACAGAAGTGGAAATTCGTAAATTACTTACGACCATAAGGGTGGTTATTTCAAATGTTAGCCCATCCATACCACACAATATAATAGAAGACTCACTTATTAAGCTAAATATAACTTTAACAGGCAAGATGTCATTTATAAAAGCTGCATTATCAGATATAAAATTTAAGCACATACTTAGCTTTCGTAGACAAATCTATGTTAAACAAACTGCAAATTTAAACATCCCAGAATCAAGAATAGTATTATTTGAAGAAACCCCTACAGACTATTTTTATCTACAGAAACATACTGCTATACATGTAAACAAACCGCCATTCAACCTCAAGCTGCGAGGAACACAATATACAGAGTGAAACAAAACAACCTGAACAAATAACAAACCTAAATGAAACAATAAGAAATAAAAGACCAAATCAGTCATCTGAAAGTACACCTACAGAAGAACTAAATGTAACTGACATTGAACATCAAATAAGAGAAGCAACACAAAAGAAAAACAAGAAACCAACCAAGAATCAACCCTGTCGAATTTATCACAAACCAAACGGACAAACAAAAACAAAAAAGGATCCTACAATTAAAAAGAAGAACTTGGAACAAACTGAATCCCCAAAACACAATACAATAAAGGAAATCATAGAAAGTGATCCAGCCAAATACATTATCTCATTCGACGAATTTCAGGACTTTCTAGAAAACACGATCGAACACAAAAATACCACAATTAAGTAAAAACTATACCAAAGATACAAACCAACTCATACAAATGATGCATGAAATCCAAAACAATACTGATGACAAAAAAATAAAAACAACAATAACAAGAATAACTAAAACAATGGAGGAACAACAAATTGAGTCAGAAATGTCTGATTCCTCAGTCGATAATCAATAATATGAACATCATCCAATGGAATTGTAATGGACTTCAATCCCATAAAGCTGAATTCCAAAAATTAATTGAAGAAACACAACCTCATTACATATGCTTACAAGAAACACACTTCAAAGAACAACAAAACATAAATACATACAATTTTATACAATATCGCAAGGACAGACTAAACACACATATAGCTAGCGGAGGGGTGGCAATTCTAGTAAACAACAAAAAACATATAGAGGAAATACCCCTAACAACAAACTTAGAAGCAATAGCTATAAGAATCTTGACACCTAATAAAACTAAAGTAACCTTATGTAATATATATCTACCACCACAACCAAACTGCAATCAAGAGTCCATTGAACATTTATTAAAACAGTTACCCCCTCCGATCATTATACTAGGTGACATAAACGGGCACAATATAATATGGGGTTCCCAACAAACCGACAAAAGAGGAAGAATGATAGAGAAAACAATTTCATCATACTAAATGACAACTCATCAACGCATTTTTGCTCAAAATCAGGTACATTTTCAAATATAGACCTAACGATTTGTGACCCAAAAATTACACCAAATCTAGAATGGAAAGTAATTCAAAATCTATATGGTAGTGACCATTTTCCTATACTTATTAGCTCACAAAAAAGTCATACAAACCTCAAACCCCATACATCATACTCAAAATGGAGAATAGAAGAGAATAAGTGGCCCCAATTCCAAACATTGCTAACCAACAATACCAAAAACAAACAATATTCCAGCATAAACCAAAACATAAACGAAATCATAGAATCTTTTAGCCAAGACATAATAAAACAGCCAAACAAACATTCACGTTATCCAATAGAAACAATAAAAAACAGTACCATGGTGGAATAAGGAATGCAAAAAGCAAGCAAAGACAATAAAAGAGCGCTATACAAATATCGGAAAAACAAAAACCTAGAAAACCAAATAGAACTTAAAAGAACAAAAGCTATTAGCAGACGTACAATAAAACAGAGCAAGAAAAAGCATGGGAAAACTATGTTTCCTCCATAACCTGTGATACGCCAGATAACCAAATTTGGAACAAAATAAAAGCAATTAAGGGGATAAATAACATCCCACGTGCAACAGATGTAATATTAATAGGAACCACCAAAATTATTTTAGACCCCCAAGAAATAGCAGAAAAAATAGCCAAAATATCTAGCAATTCAAATTATAATAAAGACTTCAATACAATAAAAACAAATACAGAAGACAATCAAATTATCAAAATTGAAGAACAAAACAACCCATTAAACAAATCCTTTACAATGGACGAACTAGAAAACAGTATTTCACAACAAAGAACAAAAAAGTTCAGGGCCAGACCAAATAATTCCAGAAATGATCAAACACCTACCAGATAAAAATAAGAAACACCTACTAGACATATATAACTTCATATGGAACAACAATGTATACCCTATAGAATGGAACAAAGTCATTACAATACCAATATTAAAACCATCAAAAGATAAGACAAACCTAGCAAATTATCGACCTATAGCACTGTCAAATTTATTATCAAAAATAATGCAAAAAATGGTAAATAAAAGGCTAATGTGGTATATAGAAAATAATGACATATTAAGCAATACCCAAGCAGGTTTTAGGACAGGCAGAACAACAACAGATCAAACACTTAAACTAAAAATAGAAATAGAAAAAGCGTTCGAACTTAAACAACATCTAGTAGCAATATTCTTAGACTTACATAAGGCATATGACACCACATGGAAATATGCGATAATACAAACACTAATAGAACATAACATACAAGGAAAAATATTACACTACATAAAAAACTTCCTGGAAAACCGTTCTTTCCAAGTCAAAACAAATGGATGCTTATCAGAACCAAGACAGCAAGAAAATGGAGTTCCACAAGGGGAAGTACTTAGCCCCACACTATTTCTGTTAATAATAAACAAAATAACAAAAATTGTGAAGAAACCAACACAAATACTGCTTTTTGCTGATGACATAGTATTATACCACAAAGGCAAAAACATCAACACAATACAAACAAATCTACAACAAAACATAACCGAAATAGAAAAATGGGCAAAAGAAATAGGTTTCACATTCTCATCCACAAAAACAAAAGCAATACATTTCTGCAGAAAAAGAAAACAACATATGGATCCAAAACTTCTAATAAACAAATACAGATAACATCAAATTTTTAGGCATCTACTTTGATAAAAAAATTAACATGGAGAAAGCACATAACAGAATTAAAAAAGGACTGCTACAAAAGATCAATATCTTAAAATGCTCTCGAATACAGATTGGGAGCGCACACAAACAGCTATTAAAGATATACACAACTACCATCAGATCAAGACTTGATTACAGTTGTATCACATACAGCACAGCCAAACCTTCTAATATAAACCAATTAGACACAATTCAAAACACAGCTCTCAGAATAGCAACAGGTGCCTACAGAACAAGCCCAGTCAATAGTCTACAATGCATAGCAAATATACCACCTTTATGGATAAGAAGAAATAAATTGAACCTAAAATATATTGCAAAACTAGCATCAAACCAGAAAATAGAAGCAAACCAGGACATCTTTAAAATTAAATCATGTAACACAAGATTAGATACCAGCACTCAACAGCCGTACACATAAAAACATAATGAAACAAATAAAACTATCCCTACCTGAAATCCTTCCACAATATTTACCTATATTCCCACCATGGACTAGAAAACATATAACGACAAATGTATCACTATCAAATTATTCAAAAACATACAAGCAAAGCTCAGTATCATCAACGATTTAAAGAACTAAAGGAACAACACAAGAGACATGAATTTATCTACACAGATGGGTCGAAAAACTACCAACAAGTAACTGCAGCTGTACTCAGACAAGATCAACAAATCCAAATAACACTACATCCATATAGCAGCAGCTATACAGCCGAAAAAGTAGCAATTTTAACAGCCATCCAAGATATAACATCAAACCCAACACACACCAAATATGCAATATGCACAGACTCTTTAAGCACTATTAAATCACTCGAAAATGGTACACAACAGATCCAATAACGAACAACATACATGATGCTCTACACAAAACAACAGAAGAAACCGGAACTGAAATAATACTGATTTGGTCTCCAGCCCACGTTGGAATCCAAGGAAATGAAGCAGTAGATAAACTAGCTAAACAACGAATAACTAATACCAACACCCAACTCAAAACTCCAATAACAGACATCTATGCAATTATCTCAAGCAAAATAGACAAAAATGGGAAGAAACCTGGAAGAACACCCAAAATAACAAGCTTAGACAAATAAAACCAAAACCGAACCGTATGCACACATCCCAAAATCAAGAAGACAACAAATAGTATTAACAAGATTAAGAATAGGACACACTGCATATACACACAACTACTTGATGACAAAAGAAGCTCAACCTGTATGTGAACAATGTAAAACAAACCTAACAGTAGAGCATATCCTAACGAATTGTGAAAAATATCAACAAAAAAGGCTCAAACACAACATACAACAAGATGTACAAACTATCCTGAGAGACACACCCAATATTGAACCACTGCTGAACTATCTTAAAGACATAGAAATCCTACATCGTATATAAATTATATAAAAGATAACATATTTGTACCATAGATTATAAATAATACTTCCAACCTCCGCTAATAACTGTAAAGGTGGAAGCGGATAAAAGTGAAATTAAAAAAAAAATATATTGAAATGTTTACTTTTCACTCTGGATGTACTTTAAAACTAGTAGAGCCATCATACCACGCCCCTTCAGGTCTCATGTTTGCTTCTATGAGCTGTATGTATAAGTGTCTAAACTGATCGAAAACTCATCTCTCTTTAATCGTTTTCAACATTCAAATTTAATTTTATTTTCATTGCTGAACGATCCCAGTAACTCATCCAATTATTGAAACACTACTGTGATGTCAAGTTTGTTTAACTGATGTTATCCTTTTCGACTTCATCAACCAACCAAACAGCATGTAACCAAAATTATAAATACAATCAATTTATCTTTTAACATGTTAAGCAAACAATAGTTGGCATATTTTAAATGTAATTCGAATATAAATTGTAATTGTTTTGATAATGACAATTTTTATGAATTAGAACAAGTAAGTTTTCTAACCTATATTGTAATACACCTAGTCTATTTTAATTACTTGTAAAAAGGCATTGATGATTGCTTTTGCCGAAAGTGCATTGCAATTTGAATAATTTTTTTTTTAATTTTATATGACAATACTTCAAGATTTGTACTCACATATGAAGTCTTAAAACAGCATGAAATAATTGTAAATTATGACAAATATGTTAAATCCACTGGCAATGTTGTTCACAAGCAGACACAAGCCGTTACAAATTTGGAAGTCATAATACTAGCAATTTGCAAAATTCTTAATGAAAAGATATCTAATATCAGTAATGTTATTTAGAAACAGGTGCAACCAATGAATGCCATTATAAACATCATAGAATCTGGCATAGCAAAGATTCCCGATGTAAAGTTATCAGATAATGTGGGATACGGTCCTGTGTCACCCAACGAGCCGTCACACACCTGTGAACAACAACCTGTGCCGCACCCCACCGCGAGGAGTTCGACCATAGACGTGTTAACAATATAGGTGAGACGTAATATATTGTTTGTGATAACGACGGACGACGAGCTGTTTCTAATTCCTACTGCTTAAGATTGTGGTTAAATTGTTTACTATAAAAAGGATTATAATTGATAATAAATGTATATTTACCACTCAGCGTTTATTATAACTTAATTATTAATCCCACAATATTCAGTCTCCCAGTGGTCATGTTAGTACTTCACATACATTAAAAAAAGACTTGTGCTACAACATGCTCTAAAAACACGATTATAGTTAAGGCAAAGGATCCAAACTAATCTAATAATCTTACTAAAACACAGCTACTACAAAACGTCAACTCTGCTATAAATGATTTTTCATTTAGCAGAATAAAAACTACAAGCAATGGCAGTATAGTGGTGGATGATACAACTAAACTCGAGGCTGAAAAATTAAAAAATCTTGTTGCCAAACAATTGACTGATAATCTTACTGTGAAGAATGCTATTAAACTCAATCCAAAAATGCACGCCTAAGGATTCATGGAAAAATATTCTCCAGATGAAATCCAACAATTCTTAATATTACAAAATCACAGCTTCTTCACCAGTGACTTGTTAATTTTCAATATTATTTCATGTAGAAATAACAGACATGCGTTTATTTAGAACGGATCTTGCTTCTTACAATAACATTATGCAAAAGGGGAATCTCTACATAGGATTTGAACAGTGTGATGTATATGATGCCACTGAAGTTAAAACGTTGTTACAGCTGTTGCAGCTTCAATTACTTCTCTTCCCAATACAACAAACCTGTAGTCTAGGTGTGCTATGTCACATAAACTAAACGAGTGTAAAAAAACTGAACTCAAATGCTATAATTGTATAAATGAGCAAGGAAGAAAACACAATGAACTCATAAATTCTTATGACATTAATCATGCTGTGTGATGCAGAACCTGTCCAATTTACAAGTTTCGACTACATAAACTTAAATCAAACTTTAATATAAAATAGTAACCACTGCCGTCCAATAATACTTGGCCACACAAACACACTGATCATTTATATACTATCAAAATTCTCATGGCTTGAACTCCAAAATTCATATCTCTTCAACTCTGTTTTACTTAATAGTGATTAATTTGATGTTTGCTTTTTCTGAAACCTGGCTTGATGAAGGAATGAAGGACACTGAATTATGTTTTAGTAGCTATCACGTCTGCTATTCAGATAGAAACTTTTAAATTACCAATGCAAAAAGATGCGGAGGGGTTCTACTTGTGGTTAGTGTGAAATAGTATTCAAAATGTTTAATTTTAAACTCAATATTCCGCGTTGTCTTCATAGAATAGGTTAGATTAAGTATTAAGATCAAGTTAATCTTAATGGCGGCCAATTTATACAGAGTATCCCTTAATTAATAGTACATAGCAAAACTGCAAATTCCTTCATAAAAATATTGAGATTTGGCCAAACTTACCTTAGTCCAAAAGTTGATAATAACAGAGATACAAGGATCATTTGCATTTTCTTAATAATTCATCAACTGGGTGACATAACAATGCAAAATTAGGTATTTGAGGGTTTTCTGAGGCGAAAAATGCAAGTACGTTCTTAGTTTGGATGCCACTTATATGGGGCACCACTTATGGTACATTAAATTTCTTTAAAATTATCTAACTTTCTGTGTCACGTCCTCTTAGCCTAAATGTTCAAGATTAAGTATTTTGCATCTTTTTTATGCAAAAAGTATACCTTGTAAAAGTCTCTCTGAGTGACCGCTTTCCAGATATCTATATGAAAATAATTCTAAAATACGTATTCGTAACATTTTATTATTTAGAATTAAGTTGGCATTCCTTCTTTATCGACATCGTTTATTCGCGGCGATCGTCGTAAATGTCATTTTGTTCATTATAATATATAACGGCTGTTTTTTTTTGGAATGGCAAGTAGACTTTATCAAAATCACTTCGGAGAGTCGATCGGACCAAGATCACTTCGCCCTACTAGACTTTGTCAAAATCACTTCAGGGAGTCGGTCGGATCAAGATCACTTCGCCCTAGTAGAATTTGTCGAAATCACTTCGGGGAGTCGATCGGATCAAGATCACTTCGCCCAAGTAAACTGTGTTAAAATGATTTCGAGGAGTTTATCGGATCAAGACCACTTCGTCTTAGTGTACTTTGTCGAAACAACAATTGGGAGTTGATCGGATCCAGGCAATTTCGCCCTAGTACATTCAGTTAAAACGACTTGGAGTAGTCAAGCATATCTAGATCACTAGTAAACTTAATAGAAAAAATAAAAGCTCTATGCAATGTAAATAATGGAAATGTAGCTTATAAATATTTCAGAGACATAGCATTCAAAGGGATTTTCTAGCAATGTGAACAATATTAATTACGTATTGTTACTTACATAAAGTAAATAACATAGATATAAAACAGCAACGGATATTATATAGTGGTTAAATAATCGATTGCAATAAGCAGTAATTGTAGAAAACTTAACCAACTGTTGTTTAACAACTCAAGTCATGTTTATGAACATACTCTGGTCTGCAAAGTTATCGAAATTAGGTGATTGCTTTAGTTTAATTCACATGCAACAAATGTACTTTGAAATATATCAAGTAACTTGTGTATAATAATATGTGGAGTAGTTATAAATAGTTGAAAATAAGTAAATATTCCTTTTTTCACTGAAGCACATGAAAAACTGATTTGGTTTTTATTGAGTATTGTTAAATAAAGTGGTTATAAATGTTATTGGGGTTTTTGTTTGTGTACAATGAATGCTATTGGCCGTTTAAAAAATCAATATGAAATTAAAAAAAAAGTAAATGTTACTGAGCACTGAACCACTTACGTTGCGAATGGAAGACGGACCTCGTAACTTGGAGACATCGAGGCGACATTTATTGGAATCCCGTTAGCCTTATACGTGCATGAGATCATGCCACATAAGAAATATAGCGATTTCTGATCAAATCACACCATACTGTATTCGTTCGGCTGTCTTCGTAAATAACCAGTTTCTAGTTAGCGCTTGAAGTAAGCGGACGTGTTTCACGGAGCTCCCGGATACAAGGCTACAAGTAAGTGTTTATATAGGGTTTTCATTTTATTATATTTTAAGCTTTGCATTTTATTGTATTTTATTTTTATTATTGTGCGGCATTAATTTTTAAACACATGCCAGTGAAATAAAATTAAAAATAATAATTTAATCGGTTAAATAATAAATAAATTGTTTTTCTTTGAATTTAAACTAAAATCCGTGTTTAAAAAATAAACTAAATTGAATCTCGGGCTAATAAAGTAAAAAACTAATAAACAAATACCCCAAAATAATTTAAAATGCGTTTTTAATAAATTCAAAACAATAACCGCGTAAATCGTGTAAAAGACCGCCTAAAACCATCAAAAAGTGTGTAAAAAAATTTATAGTGCGCGTATAATAGAATAACCACCTAAAAATCAAAATATAGGCCTCTTTTAAATTAAATAAATAGCTCAAAAACCTTAAATTTCGAAATAAATTAAATATAAATATTCCATATTTTAAGAACGCGCATACTTAAACATTCATAAAGTAGAATTTTCAGTGTAATTAGTGGTGTAACACTTGAAGCTCGAGTAATCACAGGGTAAGTGCGTTTCCGCTACCGCATACCAATAGCCCGTGTTTTTATTTGTTTATTTCTACAGTTAAATTTAAAGTACAGTATTTTATAAATAATATTTTCAAGTAATTAGCTTATTTAAATTTGATTTGAGGGTTTAAAAATTTAAAATAAATAAATAGTATTGTTATTTGGTTCTAGTTGATATTTTGGCGTTAAGCGTTTATTTTATCTTTGATAAATTTGAAATTTCATTTGGCTTTGAAATTTAAATAAATAGATAAATTTAAATAAATAAATACCAGGAAGTTTATTGTTCATTCTAAATCTAGGTATTTTATCCGAGTTTGTTTTGTACTCGCTGTTGTATGTGCCGTTTAGCGGTTTATATTATATTTGAGTTTATTTAGCGTCGAAACGGTTAGGTCGTTTTTGATGTGGGTTTTTGTTTGTTCCTGTTGTTTTGTCGTTTTGATTTGTTAGCATGGTTGTCCATCGAGATAAGGAGCTGTTGCCAATAGCAGTAAGTTTATATGTATGCAGATGACCAGATCTTCGGATGTTGGAGAAATATACGAACGAGGTAAGAAGAAAATTGTGGCGGTTGTGTTCGCAGAAGCATTGATTTATGATAATTAGTAGATTTGAAATAATTTAACGAGCACGTTTTGTACATAATGGCGTTAGCCGGTATAATGCTTAGGCGAGTTCGCCTAATAATTTGAGTTATGCTTTTTGCAATTTAATGCACTGCTCAACGCTTAATGCTTATAGATGTTTATTTATATATTTACATAAATATTGTTACATGCCGAAAATCGGCTATGTATCATTTTTGGTTTAAGTTTTAAATATGTGACTGAATTCGCGCCAATATTTTAAAAAATAAACTTGTTCATTTCCGTCACTTCGGACAGTTGCGGCGGCGCAAGAGACTGCGCAGACGTGGAGTGAGGAAGTAAGTGCGCAGTTTCCGACACGACGATTATTAGCCAACGAGACGTCAAACATGAGGTTTATCTGTGCGTGCCTTTGTCTTTTCTCTTTCAGATAATGTAGGTTTCCCTTTATCTCTACCTGATATCGTTGGCTTGACCTTATTCCTATCGTACCGCTACAAACAAAGAAGAGGGAAGACAAACAAATCTGATTTCCACGATGGCTAACCCCGAACCACGCCCAACAACGCCGAGATCCATGGAAATGAATATGGCTCCTGCCGCAAGGATGACCGCAAAGTCGTGAAGAGTCCCATCTTTTGGTGAGTGTTTTTTATCTTTTTCTTTAAGGTGTCTCTTGTATCACTGTAAACATTTTTGGTATGTGATACAATTTGAGACGTAATATCTTGTGCAATATTATGTACGTTTTAGTATGTGTTCCAACTATCGTGGTGGCTCTGACACGCGCGCGCGGGACTATAACGGTTATACCTTAGACTATAAGGATATTTATATTTATTTTTATATTTATATTTTTGCCTGCTTTATTGTTTGTGGCTTGATATTATTTGTTTGATGTTCTTCCGCCATTTTTGGTGGCAGCTTATATATAGAAAGGAAGATTGTTTGAGAAGATTGTAATTACAATATAAATCAGTTACGGAATGATAGGGAAAGCTAGGGACAGACTTAGGCTAACAAATTACTTACACCAGGGAAGACGAATTTGTAAATTTATAGAGCCGGTAAAATAGCTGGATTCACTATTGATATATTTGACGTATTCTTAGAAAATTTGAATCTGTTTTAAATTAGCTAGCTAGATTTGGATAGTTTTAAGTCGGCTCTTCAGGTCGCACCGGTAAGCAGAACTGGCAGCTGCTATCTGGCATTACGGATCCCTCTCCATTCATTTTGTTTGTGTCTTGTGATCGGGCACAATCCAAAGTCAACGCTAGGGATACCATCAATCAAACCCTATTTTTAGTTTTTGTTTCAGTTGGTAGATTTTTATTTAGGATGTGTTAATTTTGGAGTTAGAATAATTAGGAGCATGTTTATTTTGTTCGCGTTTAAATCCAATGTAGTACCTTCAAGCGGAGCATTGGGGACGTGGCCGCAAGCATAGCGGCCCTTAATTAAATTATAATGTCTTCGTAAATAAACGTCAAATTTAATAATTAATTATTTCTTAAATAAATAGCCCGTGTATATTAAAAAGTGATGGTTTCGTATAACAATAATCAATTATCGGTACTACTAAGACATATTAGATCATTTATAAGTTTAAATTTCAGAAATTTGAAACAAGTGTGTCATCATAGATTTTGAAGGATATACTCGGTCATTTATGCCAGTGTTCGTTACCTGTGTCTGATGTTTCTCGAGTTAATTATACAAATTTTAATAAACGTTTTAAGGAAATACCGTAGTACCAGCTAGCAAACCGTTAATAATTCAGATTGTAGGATACGGATAGTGTTTTTGGTACGTATTAGATATTTTTTAGAGGCCTGATACGAATTTTGGAAACCAACTCAATCTTTCTTCTCTCTTGCACTAACGGTAACCGACCCGTTGTCGGCTTCATCGCACTGCTCGTTCGGCTTTTCAGATCGAAAAATTTCGAGGGATCCTAGTTTTTTTAACACATAAGCGAATACGTCGCTTCAATCTAATAAATTTCAGAAAAACCTTTATTTCTTCGTTAGTATTGGGTTTTTCACGATTAAAACCACCCTAGGGCATGTACGCAAAAATTCCCCACCACACCACAACCCGCCCGCACCCCTAACACCAATTACCTTGGACGCAAATCGCAATTAGCTATCTATTTGCATCTCTTCATCATCATCATCATCATTTATTAGTCACAATATTACAATATGTGATAGGTCTATAAGTCCATTTTACAGAAAATCTTAAACTGCATAGTAGCAATTGTTCACTAGCATATTTCTAAGCTTAACTTTAAACATTTTATAAATATGAGAATTCTTAATGTCAATGTGTACTTATTGTAAACCTTCATAGCCAAACACACAACGCTCTTATCCGTAAGGGCCAATCGGTGTTGAGGAATTACAAAATTTCCACCAAACCTTGTATTAAGACCATGAATTGAGAAGTTTGTAGAAAATAAAAGCAGGTTCTTATGCACATAAATAGCAACAGGGTAAATATATAGGCAAGGTAAGGACATTATGCCCAATTGACGAAAAATGGGCTTGCAGGTGTCAAACCTATTGGCATTAACCATGCATAAAATTAGAAATCTCTCAATTGTATAAATAGAAACATGTTAAAAAATGTTTCCCAAATTATTGAATTTATATAAAATTCACCAATATAAATTAATCAGCTGATTTCACGTTAAGCGTATTGGTTACCTTAGGAAAGTCGATCCCAGGTCGCAACACAAATTGAAGGCAATCATTCTTTTAAACTGTAAAAATTTTTGCTTAGTGTACTCAAACCAATTATTTCAAAAATCAAAGTAACCTTCAATTTATGTCATAAACGTCAAACTTGAAGTTTTTATTATTTTGACAACGATCCTAGGTCATGGATCGAAACGTAAATAAAGATCATTTTAAAAACTATGAGTGGTTTAATTCCCAAAGAAGCTTAAGAAGAAGCATGCATCTTAGGATTTGTTTCTGGATAGAAAATATACGTTTTGCATAAGGAGAATTTCCCCAAACCATAATGCCGTATAACAACCTAGATTGTACTTCTGCAAAATAGAAACACTTTAAAGTGTGAAAATCTAAGACTGCTTTTAGAAACCTGATTTGAAAGCACACTGAGCTAAGTGTTTTAGAAAGCTTAGTAGAATGATTTTCCCATCTCAATGAGCTATCTACATAAACTCCCAAAAATTTTGATGTAGAAACTTGTGTAAGTGGATTGTTATTGACCTGCAGCAATTGCACCTGATCCTCGCGAAAAATTTTGCCAGCATAAAAAAGCATAAAAACCGCCTTTTCAGAATTGAGATAAAGTTTGTTAGCACAGAACCATTCAAAAAGTGGCTCAAGAATCTCTTTCGCATGTTGGAGGAAGTGTAACTCCACCTAGTACTATAGAAGTATCATCTGCATACATGGTAATTACAGCATTAGCAATATAACGAACAAGGTCATTTACAAATATTATGAATAAAGTTGGACCAAGTATGGAGCCTTGGGGTACTCCGACAGAAACATTTTGCGTTCTCGAGGCATGGCGGATTCCTTTACTTTTGATTACCACAGACTGGGAGCGGCCATGCAAGTAAGAGGTAAACCAATCAGCTGCTATACCTCTCACACCATAAATAAATAATTTGCGCAAGAGTATATCATGCTGTACACAGTCGAAAGCACGACTGAGGTCACAAAATATAACTAAAGGATGCTCTTTAAGCTCCAGAAGCCTTAATAGTTAACTCTTAACTTTAGCACAAAGACGGGCTAGACAGTTTTTAAGATATGGGAAGTGGAAGATGAGGAACGTGTAAGGCTGTAGGTTTTGTTCAGGGTGTTAATATAATGGAAGATGAAGAATGTAAACCTCAAACTCACATAGTCCCGTGTTCCAATAGGGGCCAGGTTAATTAATGTCACCACAAAAATGTTGGCATTGTGATAGAACACATAAGAATGATGATTGTTCTAAGGTGTAAAATATGATTTTCACCAAAACAGAAGCGTTTAAAAGCTAAAGGTGCCTGTTTCTTGTGTTTAAAACTTTGGCAATTAAGTCGAAAATGTAAAACACAAATGCGTTGCCATTTTTGTGGTAAGCAACATTTAGTTATACTCTGTCCATAAGGTTTGACAAACCTCAAAATGATCAACCGGGTGCTAAATTCAACAAAGACGATCTGAAAGAAGACATACAACACTGAAAGTGTATTAGTCAATAAAACCCACATGCATGTGTTTCTGCAAATGCTAAGTATTAAGTTACGAAAGGAAAATTTGCAGCGTGAAATATGTGCATTAATTAACACAGGATCACAACAATCTTACATTTTTGAATTTGTAGCTACAGAAATTGGATATTATAATAAAGGCAAAGAAATGTTGATTTATGTACTTTTTGGTGAAACGGTTCTACCAAATGAATGTCATTCGTGCTATGATGTATGATTTGGGAAACAGCATATACTGAAATGTGGTATTGTGGCCGTAGAGAATTTACTTGGATGGATATTAATGGGTAATGCACCAAACAAAAAGCGTTTCTAAAATTCTTATGTCTTTGTTAGCTAAAGAGATGAATGTTACAGAGTTTTGGAGGTTAGATGTGCTCGGCATCGCTGACCTGTCAGAGAAAAGACTACAAAAACAGTTAGAAGCATCTATAAACAAAAACTTTTCAGAAACCATTAAGATTGATAAATTTAGAAGTTATGAAGTGCACTTATTATGTTTAGACGGGCACTCATCTTTACACTCCAATCTTCTGGTTACAAAAAGATGTCTTGATTAGGTAATACACTAATTGAAATCGAACTGCAATCATAACAACTATGAAGAGATTTTTCATCAGTGATTAGAGGAACGCATTACTGAGATGGTTCAAAATGATAAACTTCCTAACCCTGATCATTATTTGCTACATTAACCTGTTATAAAGCTGTCGAGTTTGATCACCAAGATTCACCTTGTGTTTGATGCATCATCGCATGAAAAGGAAAACCATCGTTGCACGTTACTTTAGAGAAAGAGTCAAATACTATACAGTTGCCATCTACTATACTATGGGGTGGCTCAGTTGGTATGCGTGTGACTACTGAATCAAAGGTCCTATGTTCGAATCCCAACACAGTCCGCTTGAAAATGTAAGGCAATGATTTTTCAAAAAATTACGGATTCGTTTGAATGAGAGGTAAACTAGAGATCCCACGTGCGAGTGTTATCACAAACGTTAAATATACCTACCTTGCTTGGAACAGCAAGAATTCAGCAAAATTCAAGATATGTGATGGCGGAAATACACACGATTTTACCTTTGATGTTTTAATTTGATTTTCATACGGCTTTCACGTTTTGTTACAAGCAGTGTCTTATGTCGCATTTGAGTCAGTTGTCAATGGTTGTAGCTTAATCTCATAAGTTGTTGTGGTTATGTCTTGAAGTAAAACACAAAAATAAAGGTTTTTTACTGCTATCAGTGTTGTTTTTCAATTCAAAAAGAGTATGTTATTATTTTACAATCTGTAATAACAGTTCAGTGTTCCATTAAAAAAAGTACATCTATAGTCTATTTATAGTTTTAAGACACTCTGTATACAAACGTAAATAATTTTAAATTATGCAGAATTATTATAGCTATCGTTCAAAAAGAAAACCAAAATCCTATATACGAAATTTAATTACCGAAATCGGCATATTGTCCAAACGTTTCTTTTTACAGTTGCATTAATTGTCTTGAATGTTCAATTAAAAAAAAAGACAGGAAAGTTCTTACAACATGTAATTTATGGACCAATGTCATTGTTGCTCTGCAACTAAAAATTCTGCAATGTTTCATGGCTACCGTCAATTTAAACAGCCAATTTTGATTTTATGTCTCGAAAGAATTCTTCAAAATTGTTAATGAAACGTTTGAATGAGGGAAAGTTCCCATAATAAAAATATTTCAACCCGAAACCATCCACCTCTAAGTCAATAATGTTCATTAGATTTAATTAAACTTCAGGTTCGATAAAAATAACTCAAATACATTAAAGATAAAATAAATTATATTTTTGCCACAGGGCTAGAAATGATATCAATTCCAGAATTAACAATTAATAGTTATTTATTATACAAGGGAAAAAGTACTAGATTTTAGCTGGAGGTGCGTTTGTCACCCGACACGAAGCAGAGGGAGACAAAACACCGAGAGTTAAAATCTTAAATTTTTACCCGTGTACAATACACTATTTTTTCTGTGACAGGCAAAACGATGATTTAATATTGAAAAAAATTTTACAATATATTAAAGTCAAAAAATCAATCGATATCAAATTTGAAGTTTCAAACAAGTAGGCTGTTGTACTTATAGGGACAGTTAGACTTGCGTTGCTAAGGAAACCTTTAAAGTAATCAAACATCTGTCAATTTAATTCTGCAAGTAGTTACTTATTTGCACATACCCGGGAAAAAAATACTCATTTTTTTTCCCCGGGAAAAAAGTAAATTCATAAAAAGTGACATTTTGTTACCAGTCAAGAAACATTAAATGTCAAATTTTTTCCCGTCACAGAAAAAATTTGTACTATTAGCTACACATCTGTTCTGTATTAGAACAATATAATTGTAAATATAAACCAAAACAAGACTCGAAAGTAACAGGGAATTTTACAAGAAGTTCAAAAGCATCAAAACATTGTATATATCAATAGGGCACACCTCATATCAGTGTACATTTAACTGAGTAACATTTTTGTCAGAATCTGAATAAATACTTACGTAACTGAGGTATTTCCTTTTCATCACTTGCAACTTTTATCACAACAAATCTTTTAAAATCCCTTGATATAGGACTATTTTGAGCAGCAGCCCAATTCCAAGCATTAGTTGGAGAATTGAAAGCAGAGCCAACTTCAGATGAAGTATCTGTACTAGAAGTACTTGGTGCAGGAGATGTCTGAATGGTAAGAGGTGTTGAATAATCCAGTGGACATAACACCACTTTGTCCTTTATTTTAGATGTACTATTTACATCGTTCTTAACTGTCGCCGTCTCTTGACATAACGTAGTCGTAATAGTAGGTGTATTAATGGCTACTGTCTGACTATTAGCACCAACAACATCCATAATCAGTTCAGGTTTCATCTCATTTTTTTGGCATTCTAAATTTGAGTGATCTTGCTTATCTTCCTTCTCGGCTTTTGAATCAGAATTCTTAATTTTCATTAGTTGTTGTAAAGCATCTAATACAATTTGTTTATTAGTTTTTAACATTTTCAATTTATGTGTTATTGCTAATCGTCTATCAGGAACAACCGCCATTAAATTAAACCTAATATCATGATACTGTTCGTCAGCTGAAATTCCCAGACGTTCAGTCATTACACTTCGAAATTTTTCCGTCCAATCAGCAATTGCACTCCAAGGTCCATGATCAATTGGAAATGGTTTTAAACCATCCAATTCAAATAGACGGCCATTAATTGGTACAAAGCTTACAAAGTGAAAAGCTTCTCCTGTAAATCTACCCGTTGACACAGCACTTCCTAGAAGTAAAAAAAATATGTTAAGGATGTGGTCAAGATGGTATACTTTAGAAATACAGTGGTGAAGCATGGTGGGATAAAAGTATTAATAAATACAAGATGAAAAATTACCATTGATAATTGTGTTTGTGATGCCCGAGTGAATGCACGTACTAAATCCTTACGGTTCGCATTAACAAAGTATTTACTGGAAATAAATAAAACTAAATAATGCAATTGTGATAGATTAACCTGTGTATTGTTTAAGTGCACGTGAAGTGATATTCGATATTTTATTTATAATACCTAGCTGATAATGAGCCAACAAGATTTACAAGCACTATCAGAATTGTTTAATTCTAAATTTAAGGAGTTTGAACAGCAATTATTGACATTTTCGCTTAATGAATCCGCATCAGATAGCCGGTCAGGGTCTATACAGGCGTTGGCTTTAAATTTTGGCCTATTCAAAAGGGACATTTTAAAACTAGTAAGTACATTACACTATAAGTTATGCACACTAGAAAACCAGCTAGATAATTTGAAAATTATTCCAGAAGGAACTGCCTACTTATACATGGGATACCGGAAAAATTAAATGAAAATCTTGAAGATACTGTGAAAGATTTTTCCTAACTAATATGAAACTGGACACGTTTAATTTAGAAGTAGTAGATCGCTGTCATCGAATCAGGAGAACTAGTACTAAACGAGCATGTCCTGTAATTGTAAAATTTACAATATACAAATCATGTCAAATTATATGGAATCCTAAGCGTGCTCTCAAAGGCACACTGTTCGGCATAACGGACTCTTTAAGTGGAAAGAGATATGCTTTATTAAAAAGTGCTAGAAGCAAAGATGGAACAAGAAGCACATGGACCTCTGATTCGAAGATCGTTATACTTTTATCACATAGTGAGAAAGCATACATTACTAGTCAAGCGGAGTTTGAAAAGTTGCCGAAGGTAGAGCCTAATAAAAATGAGAGAGAATCCGTGCATCAACTAAGAAGTCAGGTCCGTCCGGTTCATAAAATTTATTAAACTAAAATGCATTTTCCTTAGTGTAAATACCTACTTAGGAGAAGTTTGCGTTTATTTCCTTTTCTTGTATTTATCTAATACGTTTTATGTTTTTAATTCAAAAATTTTATTTTGAATTTCATTTTTGTTAACCAATGACTAATAGTGATAGCATACACACATAAGGGCCTAGGGATTTGGCTATGCAAAGAATTGTATTTAAAGTCTTTTGTTTCAGTAATTTTATATTAAGCTATCCCAACTTCGTGTTAATCTTCTTTCTTCGTTCCTGTTTGTTCTGATGGAGTTAAATGGCACAAGAGGATCCTAGCATAGATTGGGCGTAAAGAAACTCCAGATGTCTGCTTAACAGTTTTTATTGAAGTTACAGTGTTCCTAAACCAAAACAAACTAAGGATGGAATTTCTACAATACAATATTGTTCATAGCTATCAGGGAGGTAGAACTACTTAGAATTTGTGCCTGGTTAAACCTCTTAAATAGGGATTTCTCTTTTCCTTGAATACAAATTGTAAACATATCCATTTGATAACATGTCACTTTTTTAAAACAACTTTCCCTGATAACTCGAATTATATCAAATTAGAAACAATATACCTAATTTAAAATTAAGATAAACACCAACTATTGTGGTCGCTAACACTATTCTTTTAATGTCCTTTGTTACTGCAGCACACGCTAATGTTCTATTTAGTACTACATAATCAAGGTTTAAGAGTGTGTACAGTATAAAATGCAGTACATGGGGATCTTGAAAACTGTAGGAGATACGATCTTGGTTAAATGGGGCAAAAGTTGCATCATCATGAGGGTATCTCAGATCGGTTATCAAATTTCAAAATTTTTCATAGGTTACTAGATAGAGGCAAAAAACACAAAATTGACGATTTCTTTATTTGCTCGTCGTTAGTCTACTAATTGAAATAGAATGTTCAAATTTGGTACATCATGGTAATTCCCCATTGCGCTTCACATTTTCAACTTAGATTTTGTCTAGGGCATCTAGATTTTGCGTGACGATGTTTAACTTTTTATTTTTAAATAGCCGCCATACTGGATTTTTACATTTTTGAAATGCTGACAAAAAACCCTTTCCAAAGAGGTATAACATGGTTATGTTTGATTGAATCAAAACACTAAAAATCACATAATTATGTTTTGGTCGTAGTAGGCTTTAATTTCCTTTATGACAAAGAGAAACAATTTTAAATAGCCGCCATATTGGATTTTGGAAATTAAAGCCTACTACGACCAAAACATAATTATGTGATTTTTACTGTTTTGATTCAATCAAACATAGCCATGTTATACCTCTTGAAAGGGTTTTGGTCAGCATTTCAAAATGTACAACCAATATGTCGGCTATTTAAAAATAAAAAGTTGAACATCGTCACGCAAAATCTAGATGCCCTAGACAAAATCTAAGTTGACAATGTGAAGCGCAATGGGGAATTACCATGATGTACCAAATTTGAACATTCTATTTCAATTAGTAGACTAACTACGAGCAAATAAAGAAATCGTTAATTTTGTGTTTTTTGCCTCTATCTAGTAACCTATGAAAAATTTTTGAAATTTGATAACCGATCTGAGATACCCTCATGATTATGCAACTTTTGCCCCATTTAACCAAGATCGTATCTCCTACAGTTTCCAAGATCCCCATGTACTGCATTTTATACTGTACACACTGTATTGAGCAATTTAATGACAACATACACCTTTTAGGCGTTACCAAATACTACTCAAACCTAATATACAAAATAATTTAGTATAGTTACGTCAAGATTAATCAATTTTGTATAAAGACAAACAAGGAGGTAGGAGCGTTGCCATTTATTATAAAAGTAATTTGAAAACAAAGGAAATTAAACTGAAAGAGTATAATAATTTTGAGTACTTTGCAATGGCATTTTCACCAATAGGCTGTGAAATACATACTTTTGTGGTTATGTATAGATACTCATCTTTACATAGGTACAATGACTTGATTGCTGACTTTGAAGATCTCTATTCGCATTTGTTAATATGACCGATAAAATTATAATTGCTGGGGTCTTAACTGTGATTTTCTGAACTTAGTACGTCCAGGTGTAAAACAGTATCTTGATTGGCTTGATTTTTATAATATTTGTCAAACTATTACTGAAACTGTTCGAATAGCGGAAACCAGAAGTATCAAATGCAAAAACAATGAAAGGAAATTTAAAGAGATGAGTAATAAATTAACTTTCGACTTAATAGAGACGAATAAGGTCATAGAGGAAATGAAATTTGAAATTAGAGATAAAGTAGTACAGATTCTGGAGGATAGGATGATATTAAAGAGGAAATCGTGCAATTAAGTCAAATCAAGAAGCATGTGAAAAAGATATCAATAAAAAATTAAGAACTTAGATAAGAAAGTGAAGGAAATTGAAGAAGTTGTCAAGCATAGTTTAAAACATTTAAAAATGACAAGAAATTTTAAAACAGATTTTGGAAACAATATAGAAAATTTAAAGGAAAAAATGGAAAATATTAATGTTGGTGAACCCTTGAGATGGATTCAAAGTAGTATGTATCCTGTTAGAACAATATTCCAAATTCTATGGAGGTAATCCGTTAAAACTCAAAATATTTTTAAACAATGTCTGAACTTTAGTGCAGGGAAGTCTAGTTGAGTAAACCAAGTTAAACATAGTCAGGCCGAAGTTAAAAGCAAGTGCCGAGATATGGTTTGACTTAATAGAAAGTGAATTGAAAACATTTAAGGATTCTGAAGTTAAATTTTTGAAACATTTCTGTAGGGATAATCAACAATTTCAAGTGAGTGATAACTTAATTATGGAAAAATATAATACAGATTCAGGCATAACAAGGGAATTACACACTATTAAGAAATTCAGTGTGGTAAAACAATTAAATACACTATTTGCAAAGATATGACAAAATGGGAGAACAGAGCTCGGAATCAGCCGATAAATTTTGTTAAATACCAAAGGAGTGCAGGACCTGAATGTTTCAAAGGTAGGAATTTTGATAGGGGAAATTTTAATAGAGCAAATTGGAACCAGATTAATACAACACGAAGAGGTGGGGAAAGGAATAATAAGACAAGGATAGAACGAGTATAAGTATAAACAAAGGAAATAATAGTAATGAAAATTCATAAACCGATAATTCACCGAGGGAAACTAATTAGATATATGTGGAAACAATAAATACGCCAGGACCATCAATAGCAAGGCAGGATTTTCAATAAGAGACCAAGCACACCCATCAAAAATAATGAATATAAACATCAACGCAAGTTTATAACAAATTATTTAGAAAGTGAAGATAATTTAAATAAAAACTTATTACCTATTTCAAATTTAAATGTAGAAGACAAAATAATTAAAGTACTTATAGATACAGGAGCTGAAGCATCGCTGATTTCGAAAATATTTATTAAAGATAATAATCAACGATTAAATAATGAATCATCGCCCATAAAGAAACGTAACTTGGAAGCACCAAACAACAGAAAGTTCGTAAGTATAAATAGTATGGTGATATTGAAAGGTGACTTAGGGAATATGAAGTTTGAGCATGAATTTATGATTGTACCTGGATTGAGAATGAATACTATATTTGGCATGGATATAATAGATAAGCTGAAGTTGCGAATAGACGCATGGAAGAAGATGATTATATATGTATATTAAGAAGGATGATGAAATAAATGTTGAAGTCGAGAAAGACTGTGTTAATTTGAATCAGTTTGAGTTAGAGGAAGTAGGGAGGAAGTAAATGAAGTAGGAGTAAAGATTATTGAGGATCCAAATGAAATAAAGGATGAAGTACAGTACAGTCCTAATTAGAAGATAGAGAGTTGAAAAATAGAAATTTTAGTGTTCCTACAAATTATAAAGAGAAGGCAGATAAAATTGAAAAAAAATTGAATGAGTGTGAGAAGAATTTAAATGAGGGGTATCAGTGCGAAATTAAGTATGTATTTTGTGAATCAGTTAATAGTAGTGAGGAAAAGCGATGATAGTATGAAATTATGTTTGAATGTGAAAAGTATAAATCAGCGTAATAATAAACAATGTAATCGACCAACGTCAATAGATAGTATCTTAGCAAGGTTAAGTAATAAGAAAGTTTTAAAGATTGATTTGAAGAATTCGTTTTTAGAGAGGAGGTACAAAGGATTTTCGGTAGATGGGTGTATATAGCAGTTAAAAGATGTTCCTTTTGGTTTGTCTATGAGCACAGTAGCCTTGAATGAGGCTATGCAGTGTAATTTGGTACCATTCCATGAAGTTTTTATTCAATATGTGATACAGATTTTTACATTTAATGATGGTTTTCTGCAGTATTTGGTGTATGTAGAGATTTTATTATTGAGATGGAACTTTGTATCTGATAAAACTTTGTATTAACATGAGAGAATGAGGAAATAGAGAAAGATAATGAAAGATTTCAAATGATAAATGGATGGAATTAGTGAGGTGGATTTCAAATTTATTATTTTCATTTGAGGAAAATGATGTAATTAGAAGTCATCAAACGACCAGATTCAATTTTTCTATTTACATGCGACTCAAAATTAAGATGAAAATCAATTATAACTCTTAAGCTTTTGACATATGCTTTTAGTCTAATGATGGAATTGTCTACTTTGATATCTATCATTTGTTGTCTCACTGTTTTGTTAATGTTGGCCCTTGATCCAATGTATAGCCTCCCATATAAATAAATGTGAGACCACATTCAAGTACTGTAACATTTAGGCCATAGTAATGTAACTTAGCAAGAAGCAGATTAAAATGCATGGAATTAAATGCTTTACTGAAGTCAATAACCAATAAAAAAGTTACCATAGAGGCATCGATGTTTTGTATAATATCTGTTGGATGTTTTACAAAAGAAGTGGTAGTGTCATGACTCAATCGAAATCCCGAATGCAAGGCTGGTAATGTTTCCTATATTTGAACATAGGTTAAAAGCTGAGTGTGAACTACATTTTCGGCTACCTTGGAAAGAATTGACAGCAAACTAATTAGGCATAATTTTGACAAATGCATGGCAAGTGAAACTTTCTCCAAGTGATCTAACAATAGAATGTTTCCATTGGCCTGAAAATTGTCCTATTGTCAGAGATAAGTTTATAATGTGGGCAACAGAGTCAAGGTATGTGCATAAAATTAAACTTAACATTTTTCGATTCATACCATCTGTGACATTTGCATTGGATTTTATTTTATTTATAGAATATTGGACTGTTTTGGTTGTCGCCTCTTGCAATGTTAACTTCTTATCAACTATGCAATTGGATGCGGAAAAATCAATTGGAATAGGGAATATACCAGGTTTTGGCATCGACTGGACAAAAAACATGTTAATCACAACAGCATTTTGAATTTCCTGAGTAATTTGATAAGTAATGTAGGAAAGGATATGCTAACAGTTAAAAATTTGACAAAGTTTACATTGCTTTCCTCTATTGGCGAAATAGGTAATTGAGAAAAGCTTTCTATACATTTCTGATAGCGGCAGTAACATAATTTTCAAATCTCTGTAATATTTTAATTTAGACATGCTACTTGTTTGAATGCATTGTTCGTATGCAGAAGTTCGAAGCTTAATCATATATTTAATTACAGAGTTACTTCGATGATAATTTGGTAATTAACGAAGCAAATATGTACATTTATTTATTTATTAATATTAATATTATATGTTTAATCATGTATATGCATGCAGTAACTATCCCTCTAACAACTAGACATCTGTTACTCGCGATAGCATAAGAGTATCTGTTGGCAAGGCACTACACTACAGTAAATATTGTTACAATACACATTAGCACTAATCAAGAGAAGCGTATGACAAATAATTAAAGAAATATAAATGACATCAGAACACATGAAAGACTTGCCCTAACTCGATCCCGACTTTTATACTCTGAGTGTGATAGAAAAATTGCTTGGAGCATATGCTTTCAGAAATGTAATATTACTAAAACTTGTCCATAATTTGCAGATGAACCTGTCGCTATACATGCAACATTATGAATTGAAAGAAGACAACATCTCGCACTAGGGTGAAAATTATGAAGAGAATTATAACACACAATCTCCCTATGAATTTTAATATTTTGAACAATAAAACTACATGTTTCATAAGGTTATAACATTCACCTTAAGCTCAAATTAATTAAATTATAATGCTCACGCCTAGCGATAAATCCCCGCAGACGAATTAAGGATATTAAAGCACTTACCCTGGGTATATTGTCAAAGGTGATTCTTCTCAGGGATCACGGTCCATTCTGATTGGTCCTGTTGTTAGAGTTGCAGATGCTTCTACCGGTAGGGCTTCTCTGGCAAGACGTTAAGGAAGGTAAGAAAGGTAGGAACGACAACACTCGCGTCAACACTGCCTGGTACGAAAAGTTATTGATATGGTACATGTGGCAGCACGATAGAGTCTTCCTTGAATAATTGGTGATCCTTGCTTTTTACGTCTTCTCCCATCAGCCAGGTCAACACACTTTGGATTGTTATCGTAGGAAGATGAACTCTTCTCACGCCAAAATTCTGCATCAACGCATAGATTTGCAATGATGAGCCTGTCACCGAGATCCGTGTGAATGATACTATTCCCAGGGTTTCACAACATCAACGGAGCACTAATTAAACGGGGATTTTTGTAAATATTACAGTAAAGTCCTTAAATTAACAAATTTTAATTCCTAAACGCTTTAAAATAAAACGTTACAAGGTTAACAATAAATTAAATGATTACAACATTGAACAGTATTAAAGTAAAAGGAAGAAAAAGTTTTATGTCATTAATATTAATTAAAACTTTTTGTTTTCTTCCCTATACTTTAATTGATTGTTCAATGTTGTAACCCTTTAATTTATTGTTAACCTGAGGATGGTCCCAATCTGAGACCTAAAACATGTAGTTATTATTATTAAAAATTAATAAAATTTAACACAAAATATTTAACTAGATAGCGACCACTATGGTCATCATGAAAAAATTACTGTATAATTTATATTTGCCAGCGAACACTATCGAGGATATTCTCCTCACCCGCAGGCTGGTGTTCTCAACAACAAACAAGTGAATTGTTGAGAACACCAGCCTGCGGGTGAGGAGAATATCCTCGATAGTGTTTAAAGCAACAATATAGTAAATTATACAGCTAATTTTTTTTTTTTCCATTGATGATGACCACATAGTGGTCGAAATACGTATCTAGTAATTTAAATATTTTTGTGGTTAAGGGTTTTTATTTAATTTTATTTAAATCGTGCACAGTGTTCCTATAGATTATTATTATTATTTATTAGCAGTACAATGCTGCTGCCAGTGGTAGTAGCAATATAATTACAAGTAGTGGGCATTCACTACAAATTTAATTTACTAAACTAGCAAACCGAACCTTAGTTGCAGGGAAAGGATCGAAGACGTCCTGAAACTGAATTCCACAACACAACACTCCTGCTAATAGGAGAGTTGCAACCAAAGGAGCTTACATATTTTGCACGCTGAATCTTGAATAAATGATCGCTTTGGGACATGTAGCGATTATCAATCTCTCTTAAGGAGGGTAATTTTGTTATGGTCCCGCCGTAAAACCAGTGGCTCCCACTTTAAGTATCGCAAAAGTGTTGTGCAACTAACTGAATTAACGTAAATATTCAAAACCTGTCGAGCTGCGCTACGTTGAACTGTCTCGAGGGACAAAGCAAGATACTTAATTGATGGACTCAAAACTGCTGGACAGTACTCTAAAGTAGGGCGTACAAGACAAACATAAGCATCCTGCTTCGTCTTATAGGAAGCACTACAAAGGCTGTACTTAAGAAAGTTTAGTTACTTTTTGGCTTTAGAGGTTACATAGAGAATATGCTCATTCCACTTTAGGTTACAGCTGATAATAACACCTAGATATTTACAGCTGTCTATTGGAGCAAGGGTAGTTTGTCCCAGTAAGTAGGAATAGGCAGGTACAGTTGTAATAAATGCTACCCAGACTGTCTTGGTATCGTTAATGATCATTCTATTTGCTTCTGTCCAAGAACGCAAGGCAAATCAGGTCTTTCTGCAAAATATTAATATCATCTCTAGACTTGATTGCTCTATAGAGGACAATGTCATCAGCAAAAAGTCTAACAATGAATGATATATTGCTAACGACGCTGTTTATGAAGATTAGAAACAATGTTGGACAAAGTGCTGAGCGTTGCGGCACTCCTGAAGTAATCTTTACTGATTCAGATAAAAAACTTCAATCCTGATCTGCTGCGTGCAACCCAATGGAAAAATCTTTAACCAGAACAGTACTCGATGGTCAAGACTAACTTCACCCAAGCACTCTACAAGTAGTTTGTGGAGCACACTGTCAAATGCCTTTGCTATATCAATGTATATGGCGTCAATATGTATCCCTGTGTCCCAATTTTCAGCGATATCTTGAATATAGCAAGCAAGGGCTGCTTCACAAAAGTACTGAGGTCTGAATCCAAATTGAAATGGACTTAGGAAATTGACATGATCTAAGGTCCTCATTATATACGAGTTGTGGAGTAATGACGTGATCTACAATTCAGTCTGCAGATTAACACTGTCAAACAAAAAAAATACGCAAAATAAAATGTGAAATGCAGAACCATTTATTGATCGAACATTGTTAATCAATGCTTGAACCATTATATTGTTTACAAAAACGACACGACTTGGTCTGTCGAGGTCTAGAACGCAAGTGTTTCTTGCTTAGGTGGACAAAAGCTATATATCCCCACTCCCACATGTTTTCAACAATGCCAGCTATACAATGCAAAATATAAATTCAAATTAAGACTTAATAAAAGACAACACGAGTTTATGACCCTTTCAAATGTGCGACATACCACACATGTCAGACTTATGGGCCTATAATTTTCTTGTTTGGATTTTAACCCCTTTTTATACACAGGTACTTTGTACGCTTTGCGCCAATCATCTGGGATAGCACAATTATTAATACACATATTGAATAGCATGCTTAAGTACGGTAGGATTGCTTTACCACAGGTATTAGTTAACTGACCAGTAACTTCATCAGGACCACATGCTCCTGCAGTCACGTTACACAAGGCTTTAATAATATCATCATCACTGAACTTAAATGAGGTATCTGCTACCACAGGAACTCCAGTAGCCATACTAACACTCATTTGTGGGTCATCTTTGAAGACTGATTTGAATGTGTTACTTAATATAGCTGCAGCTTCAGTAGCAGATACTGGAAGACCTTGGCTGGATCCTGATTTTTTAATAATATTAATATATTTGTAAAATACATTCCGTTACTACAATTCTCGTCTTTGACTAGGGTTGACAGAAAGAATTGCTGAGCAGCTTGCTTAGCACTCTGAAGCCTTTTCGACAGCATGATAAAACACACTTTATGGAGCGGAGATAAATTACATTGGGCATGGCAGCACAGTTTTTGATCTGCCTAACCTCTTTGTTGTAGTATATGGGATCAGAGTTGGATGAAAACCATTTAGACGGCACATATGCATCACGGGCATCTAATAGTAGACATTTGAAAGATTTCCAGTATTCGTTAACTGAACCAGCTTGTCTAATCCAGCCCGGTAGCTGCTTGCTAGGAACTTACGGAGGTTCACAGCATTTTTATAGAAGTACACTTTTCTACAATCACTTTGTACGTTCGTACTGGGATCCAAAAGCAAGTGAATTGGTTGATGGCCACTAAATGGGCCAAGGACCGTACAAGTGAACCATTCAACAAGAGAATTAATTAGAACAATGTCCAGGAGATGGTGACCCTTGGTTGCACTTGCCACTATTTGATGCAAATCCTCAGACAGGAGATGGTTTATTACAATTTATATGGTGATAGTTCTTACACTTAAAGAGTCGATAAAACAGTTTACGAAGTACGTCGATAAATACAGTTACAAAGTCGGTAATACAGTTTTAAGAGTTCATAAATACATCGCGCAAGCGCAATGAGAAAAGCGGGCTACGCCTCTGGCGGATGAAAGCGCGAACCTTATACATGCATAAATTTAAGACGTAATTATCGGAAAAATATACATAAATGTCGGACAAAAGATAGCACAATAATTACTCACATGGATATGTCCCTGCGTCAAAGTTGACTTCTATTCCAAGTCCATCAGGGCTCCATCCCGGAGGAATTAGAGATGATACGCCGACGCTCAGCAAAAGCGTTCGGACCAGCTCCGCCAGCTACGGCAGTCCTGAGATCGCTCATCCCCGGTCGTGCAGTACGGTACGCCACGGCTCAGATGGTCACCTACCTATGCAGGGAATGACGGGAATACCAGGTAAAGGTCGACAAACAAAAGATAAGCAAGCAGGATATCTACATAGGTAAAGATAAGCACGATACGATACCTGACCGACCACACTCCTTGAAGATCAAAGGCAAACCGCCACGTTATAGAGAGCAGAGGAAACTCGTCCCCACTCTTTTGTCTTTTACACATCGGCGCGAACTTATTCGTCCAACCCTCTAGCGTCGCGCGATCTGCGCAAACGCACTGTGACGTATCGGAAGTACGCGCCTAGTCTTTTAAAATTCCGCGCACCGCGTCTTTTGAAAATATGACGCGAAACCTCCGCACATCAAACTTAACCTAAACATGTTTAAGGGCCACTTTGGCACGTAACAATCGCGACAAAGCCACAAAAGAAAAAACTTAAAAAAAGAAAAAGTCTGTTAGCACAGTAACAGCTTAAAATCTAAATCCTAACTACCCTATATAAAACCTAACTTAAAACCTACAAAATGTTTGTATAAGGCGCCACCTGGTTTTTTGAGCGATAACACGTCTACCGAAGTACCAGGAAACGGAATAGGTAGCCCCACTGTTTTTGACTACACTAAATGTCGACAGCACAAATTTGTCGGGGAGCATGAAACGCTACTTAAACTAAAACAGATGCGACAAGTCGCCTAAACCTATCTAAACTAAAGCTACATAAAAGTTCTTACGTGCAAACACACATGAGTGTTGCATCAAAACTATTCTTCTTTTGGCAAGAAGTGCCCAAATTTAAAATGTTCATAGAGTGAGTCACTCTGCACTCTAGCAAATTTTGTTACTGGTACTTTGGTTTTCTAACGATGCACATTTAAAACTTGTCCATGACATAGTTGTGAATCAAGAAATTTACCAAAAGTACCACCCTACTAAATCCTTATATGCTAACCTGACAAATTACATTTCTATATCGGGCTAGCTTTTTCAAGAAAAATAATTCCCACGTCTGGTCATAGATACCACACGTTAAGGAGATAAAAAGATAAGACAAGATCTCAAATTGTTGTTAAAGATAGTAGATAAGATAATGATATTAAGCTTAAATTGTTATCCTCAAAGGTAATAGACAAGCTAACGATATTTAAGCTTTAGTTATATTTGAGATACTAGATAAGATAACGCGATATTAAGCTAAAGTGATTATTAGAGATAGTAGGTTAGGTAACATGAATTTAAACAAAAGTTATTACTAAAGATAACCGGTAAGATAACGCGAAATAACTCGAAGTTATTACTAACGGTAGTCGGTAAGATAACGAGAAATTAAACCAAAATTATTACTAACTGTAGTCGGTAAGATAACGAGACTAAACTAAAGTTGTTATTAAAGGTAATCGGTAAGATAACGATATTAAAACTAAGGGTATTATCAAAGATAATAAAGAAGACAAAGGTATTGGCCTAGTTATTACCCAAGACAATGACTAAAGGTAAAGTGAAGCAGGTCCGTTTACAAGAAACAGCACGAGGGACCGGCAAAGGCATTTCCGGCGTTGATCGATATCGGTGATACGATCACCCGATACCCACATGGTATATACGATATGTAGATATATACACATTCACTCACACATTCACACACTCATACATACCTTCACTGCCAGAGCCCATGCACTGACAGCGTCACCGCATGACCCCACTAAAGATTCGCAGAGACGAGGTCCAGGTGTCTGTGAAAACCTCCCGCGCAACCACACGGTGACTAACAGAAATGAAAAAGGCAGTAGAAATAGGAACGGTAAAAAGAAGGAGGTTGGTTTTTTGGAATGCATTAGAGGCACTTCCAGGTAGAAGAAAGTAGAGGAAGGGCTCGCATTGAGCAAAAGAGACAGAGAAAAAGGTGGATAGCAAAGCGCTACTCAACCAGCCAATGTGACTAGTAGCTCGGAGTGAAGGAACATCATCACTCTTATGTGGCAGACGGGTGTTCCAGGACAAGAACAGGTCCACCGAAAGAAGAATAAGGCATAGCGAAGATAGCGGGATAAGAAAAAGTATAGTTTTTTGGACAAGCGTCCGAGAGAAGGTAGAGAGTTGTCCCTGTTAAACACAGCGCAGTCTGAAGGACCACCTGCGATATTAATCCGACAAGATAAGGTATCACATATGTTGAAATTCACTAGGCTCCTAAGAGAACCAGTACGATCATTTTCCTAACGAGTGCATCGACTACGATAAGAAAATCAGACAAAAGTTGACACGACAACTTAAAAGTATCATTACAGATACAAACACACAAAAACAAACTGTTTTAAGGTAGTTTTTTAAAACGGTAGCACCCTAAACACACAAAAATGCCTAATTATTAGCAGTTAAATACAGATACACTGTCCCAATATGCTAAAACAACCGAGAGTTTAATAAGATAACAATAAGAAACAATAGCACCTCACCACAAAGTTCAATAAAAAACAATGAAAAAAAAATGTTTATAAGGTATGTTGATTTAATAGAAAAAGAAACAAATAATGGTGTAGTATTATGTGGGCGACTGCAATAATTCAGAAGAAAAACACATGGAATAGACAATCCTAGTTTTTTGCAACTGCAAACATGCACTATTTCTTTCAATGGCATAGACTGCGCATGCCCTATGTGAGCACAAAGAAGAAAGCATTCACTCAACATCAGCTAAAACCAATCATAAAAATTCAATGAGTTATTACAACCAAAGTTACGACAATTACCACACAAAATTAAATGACGTAAGAAAAATACTAAAAACCAAATAATATGCTGTAGGAAAAGTTCGAGGGTTGATTAAATGAAACAACAAGGTTATATTGGGGGGTGTAGAGAAAGAAGTGATATATAAGTAACGGTATGGTCAAGGAAAAGTCAACCAAAAGAAAAAGATAGGTGATTTAAGGGAAGTAAAGTTAAACGTGTAAGAAATTATATACTATATGAGAGAGGGAATAAGTAATTGAAGTTAACTAATTGATGGTGAGAGCAAAAAATATTAGGTAAATAGTGAGGAGAATGGAACGTGAAAAACTTAATTAGCATTTGGGTCAGTAGAGAATGGCTTAAGGTCTTTAATATGCCACCTGCCTTGGCGTTTTCCTTCAGCATCCTGAAGTTCGTAGATAAGGGGACTAATGACACGAGTGACCTTACAAAGAATGAATTTAGGGGCTAATTTTGAAGAGAATTTCTTAGATGCATCCGATAAGACATAATTCTTTTTCCAAACTTGTTCGCCCAAGGCGAAGGAAATATTTCGTTTACGTAAGTTATAATGGTCCTTGCTCTTTTCGTAAGCTTTTAACAAATTTTTCCTAACGTCGTTAAAGATAGAAGGTAATGATTGTTGGTCTTTGTCTCAACGTACTTTATCGTCAAATTCAATTACGTTAGTATCGTCAGGCACTAAACCATAATAACTCCCATCGATTGGGGTATATCTTCCAAAAACAAGAAATGACGGAGTGAATTGGGTTGCTTCGTGTTTAGATGTACGCAAAGCTTGAGCAATTTTAAAGATATGTTCATCCCATGTAGTATGGTCTGAATCAATAAGGGAAGAGATAGCGGTAATTAAGACTCTATTTACTCTCTCGGTAGGGTTTACTTGGAGGTGGTATTTTGCGTTAAACCAAATTTTTTGTACTTTGTAACTTTTAACGAAATTCTGAAAATCTTTAGAGATAAATTGTGCCCCATTGTCACAAAGAATAATTTGAGGGACACCAAAGATAAGAAAGACATTTTGTCTAGGAATTTAATTATAGCTGCAGAAGTAGCTTTACGTAAGGGTTGCACCATAACAAATTTAGAAAACCAATTGGTGACAACTAAAAGATATTGGTTACCTCTTTTCGATCGAGGGAGAGGTCCTAATAAGTCAAGCGATATTAACTGAAAGGGATAAGATACACGTTTAAAGTTACCCATTAAACCAGGGCGAGCGTCTTGCGAACTCTTATGAGAACCACAAATTTTACAGTTCTTAATATAGCAACAAACAGATTGCTTTAGTGTGGGCCAGTAATATAATTCAGATATTTTAGCAAGAGTTTTTGTAACACCAAGGTGTGCAGCAATGGGATCATCATGACATAATTTAAGCACCTCACTGCGGTTCGCAGTAGGCACGACCAGTTTCCATTCAGGAATATTGGATATTTTATGTGGAGACGAAGATACAAATTTATATAGTCTATTATTAGTTACACGAAAGGTAGGGAATTTGTCGGGGTTATCAGAAACTTTTTTAATCATATTGAGGTACCAGGTATCAAGAATTAAATTTGGAAGGTTAAGAGAAACAACATCATGAGATAAGGCATCAGGTACAATATTTAATTTGCCAGGCCTATGCCTAACGTCAAAAGTGAATTGGGATATATGCAAGTTCCATCTTGCCAAACGACCTGCGGGCTGTTTCAAGTTATTAAGCCAAGTGAGAGCTGCACAATCAGTGATTACGGTAAAGTGTGTACCTTCAACATATCCTCTAAATTTCTCGATGCCAAAGATAACGCCCTATAATTCTCGTTCGGTAGCTGAGTATTTGTTCGGCAGAAGTTAAGGCACGACTTGCATAGGCGATTGGAAGTTCTAAACCATTGCTTACCTGGAATAACATTGCACCTAAACCAGTAAGCGAGGCATCGGTTTGTATATAAAACTTTTCGTCGAAATTGGGTGAAATTAAGATAGGTGCTGAAGTGATTAACGTTTTAATTTGTTCGAAAGCCTGTTGGGATTCTGAATTCCACTCGATAGTTTGGGATTTCTTTTTATTTTTAATTAAAGCGGTAATGGGTGCAGATATAGTTGAAAGGTTGGGTAGAAAGATGCGATAGTAGCTAATCATTCCGATTAAACGTTTGATTTCGGTAACAGTTTTAGGTGTTTTAAATTTAGTAATAGCGTCGACTTTAGCAGGATCTGCTCGTAGGCCAGTTCCATCGATAATAAAACCAAGAAATGTAAGGGACGAACAACAAAATTGACACTTTTCCCAGTTTATCTTAAACCCTGCTGCATTTAAACGTTCTGCAACCTCATTTAATGTAGCGATATGTTCATTAAAGGAACTTGAGATAACTAAAATATCATCCAAAAACACAAAGGCACGTTCCTGGTGTAAGATAGGACCTAACGTTTGATCCATAGTACGTTGTAGGGTTTGTGGAGCGTTACAGAGACCAAATGGCAAAAAATTATATTCGAAAAGACCTCGGCCTGGAACACAAAAAGCAGTTTTTTGCGAGAAGATAGATCGAAAGGTATCTGATAAAAAGCTTGTCTGAGATCGATAGATGAGATAAATTTTGCGTTACGAAGCCGACTTAAAATTGAGTCAGTTCTTGGTAAAGGATGAGCGTCAGAAACAGTCACGGAATTCAGCTTTCTGCCATCAAAACAGACACGCCAATCGTCATTCTTCTTCCGAACTAATAATACGGGAGACGTCCAGGGTGAATTTGAGGGAGAGATAACACCAGATTCTAACATTTTATCTATTTCAGCATGTAAATGCTTTTGTAATGCAGGCGATAACGGATATTGACGTTGCTTAAAAAGAAGGGCATCACCTGTAGAGATAACGTGTGTTGCAGTTGTAACGCAACCAAGTTCAGAGGTATTAAGTTTGCGAAATTTGTCAATTGTAGCGTTAAGAGTTACATTTTGGGAATCAGTAAGAGAGATTTTGTTAGATATTCCTGTAGATGCACAGGAATTTGTTTTAAGAGAGGTTTGCCATGAAAAATCCTGGAACTAAAGTGACAGATTAAAAAGTTTACAGAAATCAACACCTAGTAGAAAGCTAATGCAGGCACAATCAAAAATAAAACATCACGTTCAAGAGATTCTACTCGAATTTTTAATTTAAGGGAACCCGTTACATATATTTGATTATCGTCAGCTAAATTTATGGAAGTTTTTTCGGGAATAATTTGAATATTAATATTTTGTTTAGATAATTGATGTAAACCTTCGTTATTTATAAGGGAACATGAGGAACCTGTAACCAATAAAGCAATTACATTTAAGGAACCAATTGAGATAGATAAGTGTGGACAATTATCGAAGGGTTTTTTAACAAGTTGTGAGGCAGCAGTATTTTTATGATAAAAGGAATTGACGGTTTGTAACCACTTAGACCACTCGGATGGAGTAGTATAGCATAATTCTTCTAATGAAGGTAAGGCATTTTGTACATTAACAGTAGCGGTATTATTGTTAGATGAATTTACTAACGGTACAGCGTTACAAGTAGTTTTATGATTTGAATTTATTGACGTCTGGGTCCGTTGAATGATTGGTGTTGAGGACGATTTTGGTTTCTTGAGATATTCACGCCCTGATTTGAAATATCTCGACGGGAGTTTCCCGATACATTAGGATTACATTTGGTGCAGTTAGATTTGTAGATATTTGAGCGGCCACAACCATAACAAAAAATATTTCTGGGGTATGTGCAGACATTATAGTTATGTCCACTTCTCTTACAGTTCCAACAGGTAAGTGAGTTATTAGTTACGGTAGGAGGAACGTTAAGGGTAGATACTTTATGAGAAGCTCGAGCTTGGCAAGCTAAATCGGGTTCTAAAAGACCAGATTGTTTCTCTGGAGGCGGGCGGTATTTATCAATTCTTAACTTCACGTCCTGGAAAGAACGACATAGTTCTTTAAAGTGGGCTAACGAAAGATGTGCTGTAATGCCAAACGTTCCGAGAAATACGGGTTTAAATTTCTAAGTAACTGATCGATAATTTCGGATTCTGAAGGTTTTTTGTCGAGTCTGCTATATAGAGCTTCTAATGAGGTAATGAAAGAAACAACATTTTCGTCAGGACCTTGGGTTCGATTACGTATCTCGTCCGAAGGGCGGTAATATAACCATGAGGTAGGAAGTCTCGTTTTAGGCACGCAACTAACTCCTCCCAGGTAGAAATTTAGTCTCGGATGTTTCTGTACCATATCAACGCTGAGTCTGAAAACAAGTCACCTGCTGAGACAAATAAGTCCTGATACACTGCCGAGAAATTTTGAAGTCGTTAATACGGTCAAGAAAGGACGATAGAGAGACTTGCGATCAAACCCTTGAAAAGTAAGACCCCATTTGTATACAGGTATGGATTTTTCCACAGGTTGCGGTGAAGCAAGTACGAGATTTGAAAAGGGTAACGATATATCTACGTCTGCATTTGGATTGAGTTTGTCAAGAACAATTCCTTCAAGTAATAATATTTCAGACAACAAATTTTGTTTAGCTTGGTTTGCTTGCTCATCGTCATATAAGGATAATAATTCGGTACGTTCTTTAACATGCGTTATTCTGGAAAGCAATCTCCTCAGCTCAGTATCGCTGGGAAAAGGATCTATTCTATTTATTATACCAGATATGTCATCTAAAGACAATTTAATTTCAGATACGTTATGAGGCCAATCGCCAAAGATTTTCTTTAAGATAGGAACGCCCTTCATTTCCTGGGCTAAAATGGCCCTAAGCTGCGATCTTCTATCGTTTTGGTTATGCGCGGGAATAATATTCCTACACTCAATCTCGTAAATTAACTCGAGAGATTTTAAATGTGAAATATTCATTTTGAATAGAATATTCGAGACACGATATATGAAATATAGAATAGTTAGGTAATTGAGGAGGTAATAACCGGTATAACTACTTCAAGTCAGTACGATAAAGATATTTAAGGATGGAAACTTGCTATGAACGTCACTCGTAAAGGATAATATTCAAATTTTACCACGTTAATTAAACAAAACACTAAAGAAACACATTTAGGCTGTATGGGAGCAAAATTAATGTTTAATTAAATAAATATTTCGTTGATAAACTACAAAAAGGCACTCCAAATTAGAAAAACACGTATATTAGATTCAAGGTTAACAGATATTGGATAATCGATATTTTTTTTAGTGAGAAAGCTATTAGTTAATACATTGTATCTTTAAAAAGGAAATTATTATAACATAAAAACAAAGAAAAAAAACCCCTAAGTTCACCATTTCCACGTTGAAGGCGCCATTTTACTACAATTTATATGGTGATAGTTCTTACACTTAAAGAGTCGATAAAACAGTTTACGAAGTACGTCGATAAATACAGTTACAAAGTCGGTAATACAGTTTTAAGAGGTCATAAATACATCGCGCAAGCGCAATGAGAAAAGCGGGCTACGCCTCTGGCGGATGAAAGCGCGAACCTTATACAGATTTGGGGCGCGGTCATCTACCAATGGCGTCACCAATGCATAAATTTAAGACGTAATTATCGGAAAAATATACATAAATGTCGGACAAAAGATAGCACAATAATTACTCACATGGATATGTCCCTGCGTCAAAGTTGACTTCTATTCCAAGTCCATCAGGGCTCCATCCCGGAGGAATTAGAGATGATACGCCGACGCTCAGCAAAAGCGTTCGGACCAGCTCCGGCCAGCTACGGCAGTCCTGAGATCGCTCATCCCCGGGTCGTGCAGTACGGTACGCCTACGGCTCAGATGGTCACCTACCTATGCAGGGAATGACGGGAATACCAGGTAAAGGTCGACAAACAAAAGATAAGCAAGCAGGATATCTACATAGGTAAAGATAAGCACGATACGATACCTGACCGACCACACTCCTTGAAGATCAAAAGCAAACCGCCACGTTATAGAGAGCAGAAGAAACTCGTCCCCACTCTTTTGTCTTTTACACATCGGCGCAAACTTATTCGTCCAACCCTCTAGCGTCGCGCGATCTGCGCAAACGCACTGTGACGTATCGGAAGTAGCCTAGTCTTTTAAAATTCCGCGCACCGCGTCTTTTGAAAATATGGCGCGAAACCTCCGCACATCAAACTTAACCTAAGCATGTTTAAGGGCCACTTTGGCACGTAACAGGTTAATAAGATGTTGCTCATAGCGATTTGTAGGCTTGATGCCCAAGTCACACTTGGAAGATTAAGATCACCCCCCACTACTATACCTACAGAGGCCTTCGAAATGTTATTAGCTTGAATGATCATTGTTCTTAGTCTAGCAAGTGTGTCAGCTGACGCAGACTGTGGTCTATAAGCTGCAATAAGACACATAGCCTTATCATTAAGTCGAACGTTAACTGTAATAATTTCACACAATTCATCATTTGTAGGTAGTGATGTAAATGAAAAAAACACATGATTTTTTTCAAAAACTGTTTTTTTGCAAAAAAATACAAAATGGGCGTGTATTTTTTCTAAATGTTTTTTTTTCAAAAATAAAAACTACTCAACTGTTATTTTATTATATTCTTAACAATGCTACTATACTATACCGAATATTGCTAAAATAAGAATTAGTGTGTATAAGACAGTATAATTAACGTTAATCATTGACGTAGTCTTTTTAATTATAAATTCTTGTGCCATTTTCGTTTACTGGAAATTAAGATTCTGATTCAGATTCTAGATTTTCAAATGAACTAGTGTCATGAACAGAAAAACAAGATGTGTTAGACTCATCAGAGGTTGAAAATTCAGTTTTATCTATGCTTTCCCTTCATGAATCCATTCCATTTCAATCATTTTGTGAGCAATTGGTGTAGGCGTTGTGAATCCACTTGCGGTAGATACAGACGGGTTTGAAGAGTGTTTTGCTTTATTTAAACGGCTAGTTGAAGTGGCAATTTTGCAGTCCATAGCAGAATTTGTATTTGGTGTTTGCCAGTTTTGTAGTTTTAAGTTATAGCTAATATATACCAGTTTGGCAGCCCCATTGTTTTTTAATCTATCTCTTTTTGATGTATGTATTGCTCCATAGGTGCTAAAGGTCCTTTCACAAGCCGCTGAAGTAGCTGGCAATTGTAAGAATCTAACTGCTAATTTTGCCAACTCTGAACTTTTGCATAATCCACTCCACCACCTAGTTGGTGAAACTTCACAAGCTGACAACCATAAGAATGGTTTACTAAGGAATCCATCTTTTGCTTGAAAATTGACAAGCTCAGATAAAACTGTTTTTTCACTTACTTCTGGAATTTTTTTAGCAGTTTCATATAATTGCTCAATTGCATCAGTCTGCAAAATAGCGATAATTACATTATTATTAAGTGTGCTGGTGAGTGGCAAAACGTTTATAACTTACCTGCTCCAGAGAATTGAGATCAGCACCTCGAATTGATGGATCAAATAAATTACAAATTTTATGAACATCACACATTGCTAAATCTTTTCTGTTTACAATAATTTGCACAGCTTTTGCTTCCCCTTGTTTAAGTAAGGGACAGGTGGGTAAAACTTTAATAAAATCTTCGAGCTCTTTAAAGATTTGAACTACTGATGAAATTCTAGGTTTATCGCTTTCTATAAATGTAATTGCTGATAGCAGAAGATGTGATTAACAGTACACTTTGACTCAAAAAATGTTGTAAACTGTCTAGCTTCCTTAAGTCATTGAATATCAAATTTAGTGAATGTGCAAAACACCCATATGTAAAAAGATTTGTATTCACATTTTTGAATGTTCAAAATAGCCCAAGCAGCCTCCATACATTGCGCATTATCAGTCACTATTCCAAATACTTTTTGTACACCAATTTCGTCGATCACGAAAGTAATTTGTTTGGCAATATACTTGGCTGTATGAGATTCGTTTTTAGTTGTCAAACTATTATAAAGTAATGGCAATGGTGTTGTTATTACAAAGTTAATGATCGTCTCATTGCATACATTGCACCAACCAGCACATACTATTGCAACCGATTAAGAAACAGCAATTTGTTCATCTACAGAAGCATATACTTTATCATATTACCGCCGAAGAAAAGGACCCGATATCTCATAACAAGAAGGAATTTTTAATGAAGGGCGAATGAAAGTAAAACATTAATAAAGATTGATATTTCCCTTGTCGGTTTTAAAATATTTATTTTTCACTTGTACCGGACATTTTAAGCACTCACAAATATGTATTTCCATTCTACTACCACTCCTAGACAGTTGTTTTGAACAGAATGTACAAATAACACGTGCAATTTTTGCTTTTGATGAAGCGCAACATCTTTAAATAAACTAGCAACAGGGGCTCTTTTTCGCACGGCCACCACAATTGCGGCATATCGAATTGTCTATGTGACTAAGTCGAAGATATTAAAATTTTAAATGAGGTTAATTGAAAAAAGAATTTGTATATGTTTCTCAACCTTAAAATGCCAACTTGAAGACATATGGATGAAAGCAAACACGGGGAGGTGGGGGGACACAATTTTTTTAAGTTTGTTAAATTTAAAATTATAAATCATCCAATATTACGTAATACTTTCAATAATTGATTATTAGTATATAATAACATGGCTTTTTAATATACACGGGCTATTTATTTGAAAAATAATTTTTTATTGCATTTGACGTTTGTTTACGGAATCGCCCGAACAACTACAATAGACCGTGATTTATTCCTAAAGCGATGTATTTCTTATGTGACACTTAGCATAGTAAGTATACAACCAATGCGATTTCAATAAACAACGCTTCGATGGCGCAAGTCTAACATCGCTGCTTACGAATGCTAACCCCGGTGGTTCGGTTCCCAGTCAAATTCATTTTTTTAATTTAATTTTGTGTTGCTTTTTAAAACATGCAATAGCATTTACTTAACAATATGCATTAAATAAACCACCACTTTCTTTCATATGCTTCAATGCGATCTACAATCTACAATTTAATAGCAAGTACTCATGATTGATGTGCACATGTGGCTAAGCTCCTCAAATAAATTGATTTTTTGGGTGGTAATTTTACAATTAAATTCTGTCCGTTTGTGCAAAAGTGTAGATTAGTATTACATCTTGTTATATAGTGATTCAGATCAAGCTTTAACAATCAGTTAATCAAAAGAATCCAGTTAATAGTAAATTGCTTAATAAAACAAGACTAGTTAAGGAAACAAAACCAGTTGTTATCAAATTAGTGATAGTGATAATTAGTGTTTATAAATAATTTTAAACTAAACCAAGACTTTGGAAACAGGTATTGGTATCCATATATTTGTTTATTTTATTAAACTTCTATCAACAACAATGAATTGTTCCAAGTGTCCTGCTAAGGATCCCAAGGTAACTTGTGATAGTTGCAGCTGTACACTTTGTGAGAAATGCTCGGGCCTGTCAAGTACGGAACTTCGCTGTTTGCCCTTAAAAAATCGAATTTTAAAGTATTTTTGCGAAATATGTCGTGAAGGGTATTCTCAAGTTCCACAGCTTAGAAAGGAAGTTGATGATTTACACAAAAAAAAATAGATGAATTGTTGTCTAGTCAACAAATAAAGACAAACATAAATGCTGCTCCTAAAAGAGAATTTTTAGAATTTGAACATATAGTTCATGAAATCGCTCAAAGAAATGTGAGGAAGAAAAATATTATTTTATATGGACTTTCAGAAAATAAGGAATATTCAATAGAAACTCAAAAAAATTACGATCTAGACAATGTTAAAAAGATTGTACAATTACTGACACCAAGTGTTCAGGTTAACAATATTAAAATAGTTAGATTAGGTAAGCAGGGTGCTTCAGCTTTGTCCATTAGGCCAGTGAAAGTTACTGTCGAATCTGAACATGTAGCTCTTGACATATTGAAGAAATCTAAAAGCTTAAAAAGTCATGATGACTATAAAAATATTAGACTTGTTAATGATCGCACGCCACAAGAAATAGAATTTCTTAAATGTATTAAAAAAGAGTTTTATGATCGCATAAATGCGGGAGAGAAAAACATTACAATAAAATACGTAAATGGCATCCCTAAAATTATTACTTCGAAAACTAAATTTGCCCAATAGCTTTAATTGTTGCATTTATCACACAAGTAGTATACAAATTTTCTATCAAAATGTAAGAGGTCTTAATACCAAAATTGACTCTTTTATCCAGCAATATCTGATAATGAATTTGAAATTGTGGCTCTTACTGAAACGTGGTTAAGTCCCAGTGTAAATGATGCAGAACTCTTTCCTAGTGCATATAAGGTTTATCGCAGTGACAGAAAATTTGAAGTTAGTGGTGTTTCTAAAGGTGGTGGAGTCTTACTAGCACTAAAAGACAGTTTTCTATCAAGTCAAATACATATATCAGACGTCACCAATAATTTCAGCTTAATAGATGTAGTAGCCTGCAAAATAAATTTAAATAATACAATGCTATATATAATTAATGTGTATATACCACCTTTGGTCGATTTAATATATTTTGAAAACTTCTTTGAACAACTAGCCTTATGTGATTGGCTACATAATAAGTCATGTATAGTTGTCGGTGATTTTAATATACCATACTATATCCAAACTAACTACGGGGATAGTAAGAGTCGGCATTTTACAAACTTTATAAATTTTCTAAATTATAAACAATTTAATGGTGTACTTAATGTAAATAATAGAATATTAGACTTAGTATCTAGTAATCAAGTATGCAATGTAACATTATGTGACACTGCTTTAGTCAGTGTTGATGCCCATCATCCACCCTTATTAATTGAATTTAATATCGAAACGGAAAGGTTAAACAAATTTCCTATAAATGTTTCCGTTAAGAACTATAATTTTTCTAAAGCTGATTATCATGGTCTATATCAATTTCTCACGTATGTAGACTGGTCTGTTCTAGAGTATTATGATGATATTAATAAAGTATGCACAAAATTTTATGAAATATTAGAGCAAGCTCTTGACAGTTTAGTTCCTCTTTACAAAAACATTAATACCAAGTTTCCTGATTGGTACAGCAGGAGTTAATATATATGTTAAAACAAAAAGCTTGTGCATACAGAAAGTACAAAAAGATAAAATAGATTCATTGTACAATCAGTTTAAACAACTTAGAACTAACTGTAAAAATAAAGTAAAACAGGATTATAAAACACACTTAGTTAAGGTACAACACAATATTAAACATAATCCAAGTATTTTTGGTCATTTATCAATAAGAAAAGGAATTCGACTCAATTCCAGCTACTATGACATTTAATGATAAAGAATATACTGAACCTAAACATATTGTAAATGCATTTGCTGAATACTTCGCTAGTGTTTATAAACTATCAGATGAGAGCAATATCCAAGTAGTTGATATTAATGGTATAGACACTGTAACGCTAAAGTCTATCTCGGATGATGATATTATACATTCAATAAACAATTTTAAGAACTCCAGAACTGCTGGAATGGATAAAATACCAGAATTTTTAATTAAAGATTGTAAATTTATCTTTCTTTACCCACTAAACATTATATTTAATCTAATTATTAAATCTTGCACATTTCCATCTCAGTGGAAATTTGCTAGAATTTGCCCGTATTTAAGAGCGGGTTAAATCTGATATAGCTAACTACAGACCAATTTCAATTATCAGTAATTTTGCAAAAATATTTGAATCATTGTTGTATAAACAAATCTACATGCAAATAAAAATATCCTCTCATCGACTCAGCATGGTTTTATAGAAAAAGGAGTACTTTATCCAATCTAACAGTTTTACTCAGTATGTTGCCAATTCCATTGAGCAGAAACTACAAGTTGATACGATATATTTAGACTTTCAGAAAGCTTTTGATCAAATAGATCATTTTGTCTTGCTGAATAAATTGAATAAATATGGTTTTAGTGAAACCTTATTGGCGCTGTTTAGATCGTATCTTTTGGGGCGGAAACAAGTTGTGAGGTATAATGGATTTGCTTCTGATATAATTGTGCCTACATCTGAGTTCCACAAGGGTCCAATCTTGGCCCTTTGTTGTTTCTAATATTTATTAACGACCTTCCCAACACACTGGAGTGTGATAATTTGTTGTTTGCAGATGACTTAAAAATTTATTCAACCGTAAAAGACGAATCTGATTGTGAGTACTTACAACAATAAATTAACTTTATTGTTAATTGGTGTAGAAACAATAGGTTACACCTAAATACTGCAAAATGTAAATGCATGATATTTACAACAAAAATGAATCCCTTACTATTTGAATATCAAATTGATAATACACCTATTAATAGATATGATAGAATTAAGGATCTTGGGATAGTATATGATCCAACCCTGTCATTTTCTCCACATATAGAAGAACTATGTAATGCAGCGAGTGCCTCCTTGGGATTTGTGATTAGAAACACAAAAGATTTCAATGATTTATTTAGCTTACAGTTGCTATTTTACTCCCTTTACGTACCAAACTGGAATATTGCTCTTTAATCTGGTCACCTATATACTTATTGTATAAGAATATGTTAGAAGCAGTACAAAGAAAATTTTAAAATACTTAAGCTTTAAACAATCTGGTGTTTATCCTATAAGAGGTTGTAGTCAAAATGAATTACTTGACAATTTTAAATTGCTGTCATTAGAAACAAGAAGAATAAATTCTGGTCTGTGTTTTTTATATAAATTGTTACACAATCAAATAGATTGTGCAGTTTTGTTATCGCAAATACCATTTAACGTACCTAGGCTAGAAGCAAGATATATAGAAACATTTAAGATTGCTACTAGTAGAACTAATATAGGCAAAAAGCACCCATAAATGTAATGTGTAAAATTTTAACAGATTAAGTCCTCAAATAGATATAAATAACACTGCTTTGGATTCTGTTATATATAAAGATAATGTTGATGTACGTTTGTATATTTAAACTTTAGTCTGTAGGTCACATGTGTATATAATTTGTTAGTTCTATATTTTTGTCCTGTAAATGGTTATTACTGTTGGGCAATAAAACAATAAATTAAATTAAATTAAATTAAATTAAATTAAATTTATGAATTATATTTACTCAAACATCATTTACAAAGTTTACTTTTCACAGATTGTCCAACTTACAGGTACGTATTCGCTTATATGTGTATAAAAACTAAAAACCTTTAATATTTTACGCTCTAAAAACCCAACGCACAAAACTAAAAACCGGTACATTTGCGTTGATGAACAGACGTTCGAGTTGGTTTCAAAAATTGGTATACGATCCTTAACAAATTTTCTAATATATACCACCTTTGGTCGATTTAATATATTTTGAAAACTTCTTTGAACAACTAGCCTTATGTGATTGGCTACATAATAAGTCATGTATAGTTGTCGGTGATTTTAATATACCATACTATATCCAAACTAACTACGGGGATAGTAAGAGTCGGCATTTTACAAACTTTATAAATTTTCTAAATTATAAACAATTTAATGGTGTACTTAATGTAAATAATAGAATATTAGACTTAGTATCTAGTAATCAAGTATGCAATGTAACATTATGTGACACTGCTTTAGTCAGTGTTGATGCCCATCATCCACCCTTATTAATTGAATTTAATATCGAAACGGAAAGGTTAAACAAATTTCCTATAAATGTTTCCGTTAAGAACTATAATTTTTCTAAAGCTGATTATCATGGTCTATATCAATTTCTCACGTATGTAGACTGGTCTGTTCTAGAGTATTATGATGATATTAATAAAGTATGCACAAAATTTTATGAAATATTAGAGCAAGCTCTTGACAGTTTCGTTCCTCTTTACAAAAACATTAATACCAAGTTTCCTGATTGGTACAGCAGGGAGTTAATATATATGTTAAAACAAAAAGCTTGTGCATACAGAAAGTACAAAAAAGATAAAATAGATTCATTGTACAATCAGTTTAAACAACTTAGAACTAACTGTAAAAATAAAGTAAAACAGGATTATAAAACACACTTAGTTAAGGTACAACACAATATTAAACATAATCCGAAGTATTTTTGGTCATTTATCAATAAGAAAAGGAATTCGACTCAATTCCAGCTACTATGACATTTAATGATAAAGAATATACTGAACCTAAACATATTGTAAATGCATTTGCTGAATACTTCGCTAGTGTTTATAAACTATCAGATGAGAGCAATATCCAAGTAGTTGATATTAATGGTATAGACACTGTAACGCTAAAGTCTATCTCGGATGATGATATTATACATTCAATAAACAATTTTAAGAACTCCAGAACTGCTGGAATGGATAAAATACCAGAATTTTTAATTAAAGATTGTAAATTTATCTTTCTTTACCCACTAAACATTATATTTAATCTAATTATTAAATCTTGCACATTTCCATCTCAGTGGAAATTTGCTAGAATTTGCCCCGTATTTAAGAGCGGGTTAAATCTGATATAGCTAACTACAGACCAATTTCAATTATCAGTAATTTTGCAAAAATATTTGAATCATTGTTGTATAAACAAATCTACATGCAAATAAAAATATCCTCTCATCGACTCAGCATGGTTTTATAGAAAAAGGAGTACTTTATCCAATCTAACAGTTTTACTCAGTATGTTGCCAATTCCATTGAGCAGAAACTACAAGTTGATACGATATATTTAGACTTTCAGAAAGCTTTTGATCAAATAGATCATTTTGTCTTGCTGAATAAATTGAATAAATATGGTTTTAGTGAAACCTTATTGGCGCTTGTTTAGATCGTATCTTTTGGGGCGGAAACAAGTTGTGAGGTATAATGGATTTGCTTCTGATATAATTGTGCCTACATCTGAGTTCCACAAGGGTCCAATCTTGGCCCTTTGTTGTTTCTAATATTTATTAACGACCTTCCCAACACACTGGAGTGTGATAATTTGTTGTTTGCAGATGACTTAAAAATTTATTCAACCGTAAAAGACGAATCTGATTGTGAGTACTTACAACAATAAATTAACTTTATTGTTAATTGGTGTAGAAACAATAGGTTACACCTAAATACTGCAAAATGTAAATGCATGATATTTACAACAAAAATGAATCCTTACTATTTGAATATCAAATTGATAATACACCTATTAATAGATATGATAGAATTAAGGATCTTGGGATAGTATATGATCCAACCCTGTCATTTTCTCCACATATAGAAGAACTATGTAATGCAGCGAGTGCCTCCTTGAGATTTGTGATTAGAAACACAAAAGATTTCAATGATTTATTTAGCTTACAGTTGCTATTTTACTCCCTTGTACGTACTCAAACTGGAATATTGCTCTTTAATCTGGTCACCTATATACTTATTGTATAAGAATATGTTAGAAGCAGTACAAAGAAAATTTTAAAATACTTAAGCTTTAAACAAACTGGTGTTTATCCTATAAGAGGTTGTAGTCAAAATGAATTACTTGACAATTTTAAATTGCTGTCATTAGAAACAAGAAGAATAAATTCTGGTCTGTGTTTTTATATAAATTGTTACACAATCAAATAGATTGTGCAGTTTTGTTATCGCAAATACCATTTAACGTATCTAGGCTAGAAGCAAGATATATAGAAACATTTAAGATTGCTACTAGTAGAACTAATATAGGCAAAAAGCACCCATAAATGTAATGTGTAAAAATTTTAACAGATTAAGTCCTCAAATAGATATAAATAACACTGCTTTAGATTCTGTTAGTTCTATATTTTTGTCCTGTAAATGGTTATTACTGTTGGGCAATAAAACAATAAATTAAATTAAATTAAATTAAATTAAATTAAATTTATGAATTATATTTACTCAAACATCATTTACAAAGTTTACTTTTCACAGATTGTCCAACTTACAGGTACGTATTCGCTTATATGTGTATAAAACTAAAACCTTTAATATTTTACGCTCTAAAACCCAACGCACAAAACTAAAACCGGTACATTTATGCGTTGATGAACAGACGTTCGAGTTGGTTTCAAAAATTGGTATACGATCCTTAACAAATTTTCTAATATGTACCAAACATATTGCATCTATCATAAACTCTACATCTTTATTTAAAACTTTTACTGCGATTTGTGTAATTTATTTGAGAAATGTCAAAAGCAGGTTACGAACACGGTGGTGGCACTCTATAAAGGATTATGTTGGCGCATTTTAGTATTAACACTATCCGAATATATGGCGCCCACAATTTTAAAAGCAATTACGTTTGTCATTCATTTGACATTAATTTGACGTTCGTTTACGCTATTCAAAGATTGTTCAATTTCATTGGCTGCATTTCAAAAATTCATTATGAATTGTCATATTAATAATCGACTTCTTGAATATATCCAGGTAGGTGATTAAAAAACAATTACTGTTACTTAATATTACATTACTAATGTTTTTATAGGTACTTATTTCACCGTCCATGTTGGTATTACGTACCTACCGATATTGCATGGACAAATAATTTATTGTAAAACTAAAACTTAAGAGAAACTGATGTCTTAATGTTAGAGCTTGGTGTTTGTTTATACATTACTGTATTTAGAGGAGATTCATATTTATTAATTTTGTGACAAATGTTAAAATAATGGATTACATATTTTATCCGAATCGTGGATTATAGATCGTTCTCTACTATGTGAGAAGTTGTGGAAATAAGAATGCCACTAGGAATAGATTTTCAAATCCCTATAACAATAAAATTACGTTTTCTTGATTATTTTTTAATTTGTATGCCAGTGGCCCGTGTTTTGTTGTATTTGTCAATTGTACCTGAAATCGGTTTTCTTCTTCCTGCAATATGCAATAAGCCAATAATATACTTTGGTAAAATGTTTATTTCATTTCTTAAAATCCATGTATGATGTACAAACTTATATTTTCAGTTTTATAAATTTGACTTATGTACATACATAATGTATGTATGTATGTAATTCATTTTAGTGAAATATAGAAATATACATTTTTGCATCTATAAGCTTTCAAATTCATTTGCAATGCATTCTTAGATGTAAACCATAGCAGGGTTTTTAACCTTTTCAATATAGTTTAGATGCTAACCAAACCTATAATTTCATAGGAAGTATTAACACTTTCCGCCCAAATGGCGGACAAAGACGCTAACGTCTTACAAACAGGAAATGGCGCATATATACTAACTCATCTAACGTATGTTACGAGCAAAGACGTTGAAGCACGAGCACGTACTATCTGAAACTCTGTTAACACAGTTAATTTGCAAATATCTACAATTAAACCTTCTAAATTACATAATAATTCTTTATCGTACTGATAATTATTAATTCTGATTATAAAAAAGTATCACGCATTAATAGACGCGGTCTATTTTAAACACAAAAAGTTAAACATTTTATTTGACGTTTATTACCGAATACATCTGAAAAATTTCAAGTCTACGCGAATAATTTATAAAACGCTATGTATCTTTTGAGGCTTCGACTACTACAAGTATACAACCAAAGGATTTTCTACAAAATAAGGTTCGATAGCGTAAGGCTAACACCTCCGTCTGCCCGCATTTGTATATAGTTTTTTAGTTTTTAGTTTTTATAGTTTAAGGTAGTATTAAGGTTAAAATTAAGTTTAAAATAGGTTTTTTCCACTACTTCTCCTATTGTACAACACACAACAATGGTATAAAATACAAATAAAATAGAAGAAAACGTTAATTATTTTAAACAGTTAGGTAAATATTTTAGTATAGATACCGAATATTGTCATTTAAATTGCTTATAGTTAAACGTCGCATCGTAGGTACTATTAAGGAAATCAATTGTTATTATTGTTAATATTCGGCAAAATTGTATGAAAAAGTTAAAAATAGATTATCTTTCCTTTCTTTCCTTTCTTTCCTTTCCTCCGTCTACCATACGCAACCTCGGTGGTTCAATGCCCAATTACATTAATTTTTTTTCTTTATTTTTTTTGATTTTTTTAACAAGCGTCTAATATGCGTCAAATAGCCAAACAAAATTTATAACCCCTACAAAATGGTCTACAATAAGTTAACTATTCTTTATTTACATTAACAGTAATTAAAAACTTTAACATTTCAAGCGTTTTGGTTTTTAATTTCTTCTACATTTCATTTATTTTAAATACAGACGTAGGGAACGTCCTGTGTTTTTATATAAATTGTTACACAATCAAATAGATTGTGCAGTTTTGTTATCGCAAATACCATTTAACGTATCTAGGCTAGAAGCAAGATATATAGAAACATTTAAGATTGCTACTAGTAGAACTAATATAGGCAAAAAAGCACCCATAAATGTAATGTGTAAAAATTTTAACAGATTAAGTCCTCAAATAGATATAAATAACACTGCTTTAGATTCTGTTATATATAAAGATAATGTTGATGTACGTTTGTATATTTAAACTTTAGTCTGTAGGTCACATGTGTATATAATTTGTTAGTTCTATATTTTTGTCCTGTAAATGGTTATTACTGTTGGGCAATAAAACAATAAATTAAATTAAATTAAATTAAATTAAATTAAATTTATGAATTATATTTACTCAAACATCATTTACAAAGTTTACTTTTCACAGATTGTCCAACTTACAGGTACGTATTCGCTTATATGTGTATAAAACTAAAACCTTTAATATTTTACGCTCTAAAACCCAACGCACAAAACTAAAACCGGTACATTTATGCTTGATGAACAGACGTTCGAGTTGGTTTCAAAAATTGGTATACGATCCTTAACAAATTTTCTAATATGTACCAAACATATTGCATCTATCATAAACTCTACATCTTTATTTAAAACTTTTACTGCGATTTGTGTAATTTATTTGAGAAATGTCAAAAGCAGGTTACGAACACGGTGGTGGCACTCTATAAAGGATTATGTTGGCGCATTTTAGTATTAACACTATCCGAATATATGGCGCCCACAATTTTAAAAGCAATTACGTTTGTCATTCATTTGACATTAATTTGACGTTTGCTTACGCTATTCAAAGATTGTTCAATTTCATTGGCTGCATTTCAAAAAATTCATTATGAATTGTCATATTAATAATCGACTTCTTGAATATATCCAGGTATGTGATTAAAAAACAATTACTTTTACTTAATATTACATTACTAATGTTTTTATAGGTACTTATTTCACCGTCAATGTTGTTATTACGTACCTACCGATATTGCATGGACAAATAATTTATTGTAAAACTAAAACTTAAGAGAAACTGATGTCTTAATGTTAGAGCTTGGTGTTTGTTTATACATTACTGTATTTAGAGGAGATTCATATTTATTAATTTTTGTGACAAATGTTAAAATAATGGATTACATATTTTTATCCGAATCGTGGATTATAGATACGTTCTCTACTATGTGAGAAGTTGTGGAAATAAGAATGCCACTAGGAATAGATTTTCAAATCCCTATAACAATAAAATTACGTTTTCTTGATTATTTTTTTAATTTGTATGCCAGTGGCCCGTGTTTTGTTGTATTTGTCAATTGTACCTGAAATCGGTTTTCTTCTTCCTGCAATATGCAATAAGCCAATAATATACTTTGGTAAAATGTTTATTTCATTTCTTAAAATCCATGTATGATGTACAAACTTATATTTTCAGTTTTATAAATTTGACTTATGTACATACATAATGTATGTATGTATGTAATTCATTTTAGTGAAATATAGAAATATACATTTTTTGCATCTATAAGCTTTCAAATTCATTTGCAATGCATTCTTAGATGTAAACCATAGCAGGGTTTTTAACCTTTTCAATATAGTTTAGATGCTAACCAAACCTATAATTTCATAGGAAGTATTAACACTTTCCGCCCAAATGGCGGACAAAGACGCTAACGTCTTACAAACAGGAAATGGCGCATATATACTAACTCATCTAACGTATGTTACGAGCAAAGACGTTGAAGCACGAGCACGTACTATCTGAAACTCTGTTAACACAGTTAATTTGTAAATATCTACAATTAAACCTTCTAAATTACATAATAATTCTTTATCGTACTGATAATTATTAATTCTGATTATAAAAAAGTATCACGCATTAATAGACGCGGTCTATTTTAAACACAAAAAGTTAAACATTTTATTTGACGTTTATTACCGAATACATCTGAAAAATTTCAAGTCTACGCGAATAATTTATAAAACGCTATGTATCTTTTGAGGCTTCGACTACTACAAGTATACAACCAAAGGATTTTCTACAAAATAAGGTTCGATAGCGTAAGGCTAACACCTCCGTCTGCCCGCATTTGTATATAGTTTTTTAGTTTTTAGTTTTTATAGTTTAACGTAGTATTAAGGTTAAAATTAAGTTTAAAATAGGTTTTTTCTACTACTTTTCCTATTGTACAACACACAACAATGGTATAACATACAAATAAAATAGAAGAAAACGTTAATTATTTTAAACAGTTAGGTAAATATTTTAGTATAGATACCGAATATTGTCATTTAAATTGCTTATAGTTAAACGTCGCATCGTAGGTACTATTAAGGAAATCAATTGTTATTATTGTTAATATTCCGCAAAATTGTATGAAAAAGTTAAAAATAGATTATCTTTCCTTTCTTTCCTTTCTTTCCTTTCCTCCGTCTACCATACGCAACCTCGGTGGTTCAATGCCCAATTACATTAATTTTTTTTCTTTATTTTTTTTATTTTTTTAACAAGCGTCTAATATGCGTCAAATAGCCAAACAAAATTTATAACCCCTACAAAATGGTCTACAATAAGTTAACTATTCTTTATTTACATTAACAGTAATTAAAAACTTTAACATTTCAAGCGTTTTGGTTTTTAATTTCTTCTACATTTCATTTATTTTAAGTACAGACGTAGGGAACGTCCTGCATTCCTTTGATATTTGTTTATTTAAGGTCCACTTCTTTTAACAAACATCAAAAGTTAAGAATAAAAACCAATTGAAAAAATTCATACGTATTTTCAACTTAAGTATTCATAATCGCAAATACAAATACTTTTTTTTTATATTGAAATTTTACTAACATCCAAAGGAAAATATACTCAAACAAAATTTATAAACGTTATACAACTGTCTACAATAAGTTAATTATTCCTTATTTACATTAACAGCAATTGACAACTTTATCTTGCGAGCATACCCAATACGTAGTAATGAGGCAGCATGATGTGCAGACAAGGTTGAACCAAGCGGTTGCCTACATTAACTACAAGTCTTTATAAAATACCAAATATGTGCTAAAACACGAATCTTCCGGGCGTAAAACCTAAATTCAATACCGCTTACGTATACGTATTATACTCATTTTTGAATTTAAATTGAGAAATGTTAAACGCATGTTGCGGCATAGAAAAAACCTCTTTTTATCTAAATCTCTAATAGCAAAATTGATAGCATAAACTTCAGGTGAAGGTTATCTTCAACATAAATTGCTATTTGCAAACACGTTATTACACATGTGCTCATATGTAACATTGGCAACAATTAATAAATATTACTTAATTTTGTTTGGTTTGCATGTATGGATTTTTATTTGGCCCGATCGACTCCCTGAAATGATTTCGACAAACTCTACTAAGGCGAACTTATCTTGGCCCGATCGACTCCCCGAAGTGATTTAGACAAAGACTACTAGGGCAAAGTGATCTTGACCCCCAATCAACTCCCCGAAGTGACTTCAACAGTCTACTAGGGCAAAGTAATCTCGATCCTATCGCCTCCCGCAGTAATTTCGACAGTCTACTAGGGTAAAGTGGTCTTAAACCGGTCGACTTCCCGAAGTGATTTCGACAGTATACTATGGCGGAGCGATCTTGATCCAATCGACTTCCACTAAGTGATTTTGACAAAGTCTTCTTTGGCGAAGTAATCTTGATCCAATCGACTCCCCCTCAAAGTGCTTTCGGCAAGATCACTAGAGCAAAGTGGTCTTGATCCGATCGATTCTCCGAAATTATTTCGACAAGGTCACTAGGGCGAAGTGGTCTTGATCCGATTGACTCTCCTAAGTAATTTCGACATAGACTACTAAGGCAAAGTGGTTTTGATCCGATCGCCTTCCCGAAGTGATTTCGACAAAGACTACTAGGACGAAATGATCTAGATCCGATCGACTCCCAATCAATGATTTCGACAAAGTCTACTAGAGTGAAGTGATCTTGATCTGATGTACTCCCCAAAGTGATTTCGAACAAGTCTACTGCAACGAAATGATCTTGGTCCGATCGACTCCCAAGTGATTTCGACAAAATCTACTAGGTCGAAGTGGTCTTGATCCATTCGCCCCAAGTGATCTTCACAAAGTCTACTAGGGCGAAGTAGACTTCATTCGATCGTTCCACGAGGTGATTTCGACAAAGTCTACTAGGGCATCTTGATCCAATCGACTCACTGAAGTGATTTCAACAAAATCTGCTAGGGCGAAGTGGTCTTGATCCGATCAACTCCAAGAGGTGATTTCAACAAAGTCTACTACAGCGACATAATTCTTGATCCGATCGACTCGGTGTGATTTCGCCAAAGTCTACTAGATCGAGGTGATCTTGATCCGTTAACTCCCAGAAGTGATTTCGACAAAGTCTACTAGAGCTAGGTGATCTTGATTCGCTCAACTTCTCAAAGTCGTTTTAATGAATTCTACTAGAAGAAAGTGAAGACGGGGTGTAGAGGGCGGGGCGTAGAGAGGGCGGGGCGTAGAGACGACGGGGGAGACGGCGGGGCGTAGAGACGGCAAGGCGTAGAGACGGCGGGGCGTAGAGAGGTCGGGGCGTAGAGAGGACGGGGCGTAGAGAGGACAGGGCGCACAGAGGGCGGGGCGTAGAAAGGGCGAGGCTTAGAGAGGGCGGTGCGCAAAGATGGTAAGGCGTAAAGATGGTAAGGCGTAAAGATGGTAAGGCGTAAAGATGGTGGGACGTAAAGAGAGTGGTCCACAAAGCGAGTAAAGGCGCTCAAAGTAGTCATAAATTCCATTTACACATATAATTGCAAAGGGTGTTATTTAGGACCTAAAATTCAATTGGTCTTTAACTTTCAACCTGTTGTCAGTGACACCAATGGTAATTTATAAACAACAGTTTTAATACAGTATTGCCCGAAATAAACAGTACTGAAATTGTAATTGTTTTGTATATTTAAAAAATACATATTATTGACACTTTATTATATGTTCTAAATGTGCACCTCCTCGTTCGAGACAGACTTCATAACGATGTTCTAAGTTTCTGGTCATGTTATTGAATAAGGGTTGTCTCAGGGCTGCGAAGAAGACTCTAACGGCATCCTTTAATTCATCGATGGTTTGTGGTGCCCGTTTGAAAACGGCATTTTAGCCATGCCCCAAATGTATGCGTCTGGAGGTGTGAGATCTGGAGAATGTGAAGGATAAGGGAAGTCAGTAAATCGTGATATGAATTTGCTTGGAAAATGTTCTTGAAGAAATTGACGAATTGCGGCAGCAGTATGGCAAGTTGCCCGTCCTGCTGAAAAAATTGGTTTCAAATGCCGTTACGTGCACGACAGAATTGACGTAGATCAGGGATAAATCGTGTTAAAATTTGTCTGTACCTCTGTTGATTAAGTGTGACTTGCCTACCATTCTCTTCGATAAAGATCGGACCAATGATTCCGTGTCCGGAAACAGCACACCAGACACTCACTTTTTCACAATGTAAAGGAACCTCTTGAACCTCATCGGCCTGGCAAAGCCCAGAAATCGATTTGTGCGACGATTCACATAGCCTGACAAGTGAAAATGTGCTTCGTCTGAAAACCAAACATTTTCAAAAATTCAGGATTTTCATACTGTAACGCGAGAATTCTGGCGCAATATTCCACTCTACTGCGATAATCCCGAGGATGTAGTTGTTGATGTACCTGAATCACATACGAAAATGTACCCAGCTCCTTCAGGATTCTTTGAAAGGAAGTTCTTTTAAATCAAGTTGTAACGCTGTCCTTGCCTGGCTGACTTTCGGATTTTCTAAGATTTGCTCAAAAACACGTTCATGGTTATTGTTGTTGTTAACTGTCCTGGGACGCTCCGAGTTTCCTTTTCGTTGGCACAATACACTACCTGTATTTCTAAACTTTTCAATAACCTTCAAAATTACAGCATTACTTGGAGAACGTTTATTAAACCTTTGTGTGAATTGATCAGACACGTATAGCAAACTTGCACTATTATGTCGGCCGATTCCGTATGAACGAAAATAATGCTCTACCAGAAACACTTTCTCCTCTGTACTTAACACCATTTTTAACAATTAGGCCCTACTAATTACTTGTTTGAGGTTTACTTGACAGGTCTATACTAGCTAACTTGAGTGTGGCAGCGCACGCATAAAAACACCGCCAACTTAGTTTCAGTACTGTTTATTTCGGGCAATACTGTATTTATGTATTATCTCTTTGGAATATATTAAGATTACATACTGCAGTCCTTAAGTTCAAGTATAAAACCAGTAAAATATTTTTAGGTTTATCTATTCGGCTATCGATGTGCTATCCAAAATTTGGGTCGATTGCACAGGTTGGCAATACTGCTGTATAAACCGGTGTTATTTGTAGGCATGTTTACACGGTTTTTAAAACCGATGTTCACTAAGTCACGTCTCTTGCCCAAGCGATGTAGTTTTATTAAACCGGTTTAGTAAAACAGGCATTATTTAGTGTTTACACAGAACTTAACACCTGTTTTATTAATAACTGGTTTTAATAAAACCTGTGTTAATGGTCCGTGTAAATGTAGTCACTGACAGGCTTACTCTGCAACATACCATTTGAATCTGCTAAAAAGTTTTGTAATACCGTGTTAAATATACTGAAAAATTACACTCTTTAGGTTTAACTAATTTCGATAGGCACATAAAATAGCAAATTGTTGCTAAAAGTGAAAAAAACAGGTTTGGTTTTTTTCATTTAAAAAAACATGTTTTTTATCATGTTCTTTTTTCACCTTTGAAAAAAATTGTATTTTTACATCACTATTTGTAGGTGAAAATGAGAGTATCCCGTATGAACCGCTATATGCACTCCACCACTCCTAGACAAACGATCACGTCGACAGATGCTGTAGCAATTAGGTAAGATCAGCAAATCACTTACGCCCTCGGACAACCAAGTTTCAGTTGAATAACAATGTCAGCACAGTAGGATTCACACAACATGTTAAAAGCCACAAGTTTGTCGACTATACTCCGACAATTGACGATTAGTATACTCACTTCACAACTTATGCGAGAAGCTGGTTATCTACTACTCGCTTGTCTAAAAAATCAGTTTGGTTGGTGCTTACAGTGTTTTTGGCCTTAGGTGGTTTGAACACGAATTCTCTAACTTGGACATTTATTGGCCAGTATTGTGGGTTCATGAGGCTATCTTTAATGCTAATAGGGATGCCCAACTTGTAAGAACTGAAGTATTTAGTTTTGTTAATACAATAACAAACTGTATCAGAAGAGTCAGCTTTAAGATAATTAAGGATATCTTTAGGTTGCAAGTAAGTGCCATCAGGCTTTAGTGCAACCCTGCTCAAGTGTAACCATGTTTGCCGCTGGACCCCAACAAGAATGTCTTGCATTACCAGTTGCTTTAGAGGCTGCTGTACCCACAATGTTTAGTCTTCACCTTTGTATGAGTTACCGTCGACCATTCATTAGATTTGTGCAATGAAGTATTAGAATTAGCACTCTTATTATCAGTTTGTAATATATTTACAGATACATTAGACTCCTGAACAACAGCAGTAATATTATCAGCTTTAGCAATGTAAACATTAGCATCATTGACCTCTTAATAGTTTGGATCAAATTGTTATGATAATCATTACCTGTCTTGATAACACCTTTGTTAATATTATGTTGATTGTTAATAACAGCATGTGCAATATCATCAGGTTTATCAAATTTTTGTTTGTTATTTATTTAACTAATTTTAGGATTATAAGGCGTCTCAACATTGCTAGACAGCAATTTAATCAAATCAATATTGCTGTTCTTTACTGTATCAAGTTCAAACCTTAGTTCACTTAATTCATGATGCAATTTAGCAATTTCATGAACAAGAGCTCTATTCTCAGATTTAACAGCATGATGCACAATCTAGAAAAATGCATCACATTTTTAGGAAATCAGTCACTCCATCGGGTGAAGATGGTGCCTCTTCATCCAAATAATGCACATTTACTGGATCTTTTGACTTCTAGGCGGTATAATGTTTGTGTTTTTACGACAATTTCATCACCTACTCCATCAATCTTACCAAGCTTGTAACAAGAATTACATAGAAATTGATTGCTACCATCAGCTAAGGTTATAATAGTACCATATCTTTCACTGCATGATGGGTGAAGTTTCCCTTTACAGTAACACACTCAACACATTTTTAACCACATTATTATTGCAATAAATAGAAACTACAGATTGACCATATTTTGCATGCTGTTGACTGGCAGCCATGTTAATAATTAATAATAGTATATTACAATTACTTGAAAATTCTTCTTAATCTTCTTTTAATAATGCAATCGCACACTTCTTTAATAACCATCCTCTCAATTGTATAAATAGAAACATGTTAAAAAATGTTTTCCAATTCCTAATTTATTGAATTTATATAAAATTCACCAATAAAAAATTAATCAGCTGATTTCACGTTAAGCGTATTGGCTACCTAAAAAAAAAGTCGGTCCCAGGCCGTAACACAAATTGAAGGCTATCATTCATTTAAACTTTAAAAATTTTTGCTTAGTGTACTCAAAACAAATATTTCGAACATCAATAAATCAAAGTCACCTTCAATTTATGTCATAAATGTCAAACTTGAAGTTTTTATTATTTTGAAAACGATCCTAGGTCATGGATCGAAACGTAAATAAAGATAATTTTAAAAACTATGAGTGGTTTAATCCCCAAAGAAGATTAAGAAGAATACTAAACAAACCACAACAAACATACAGGGAGTATTTACTTGAATTTTTTTTTTAAATTTGTGCTCCACTGTCAAATATTAAAATTCATAGGGAAATTGTGTGTTATAATTCTATTCTCTTCTCTGTATGTATATACAACATTGGGGATATATTCTGACAGACAAAGGTGTTTCCCTTATACAAGCAATTACACTTCTTTGCACTTTTGTGTTGCAGTTATATAAAAATCGAGGGGTAAACTGCTGAGGGAATTGCGGTGTACAGATTTTGGGCATTAGTGGGCATTATTTGAAAAATAGTAGGAATTAGTGGGAATTAGTAGGAATTAGTATAGGAATTACTGGGCATTGGTGGGCAATACTAGGCATTACTTGAAAATTTATAAATTTTTTTTCTAGATTCACAATTTGTCAAACGTGAAACGAGTCAATTTATTTGATTGTTAAAATTGAATATATTAAAACACATTTTTAATAAAGTAGTGTAGGAAATTAGGAGTGATTCCCGGATGAGAAGTAAATTGAGAAGTATGCCAATAAGAGCGCGGCGAGGAATCGGCTCTCGCCGATCACAGATTCCTACGCGCCGCGTGCCGAAGATGAAGAGTGGTGGTCGTTGTTCGTCTGTTCGTACATAGGAAACGACCATACGAGCAAGTCACGTTTTGTCTGACAATGAGAGCATACTACAAGATTCCGATTATTATTATATGCAATTTAGTTTTGTTTGTTAAATATAGTTGAGTTGAGTATTGCAAAGTTTATTTCGTCATGCGGTATCCTGGCATGATAAAAGAGTCCTTATCTAGCAATATACGTAACCTCGCACGTAACGGTCTTTTCCGAGGTCTTTTCTGACCGAAACCCGAGCGAAACCTGAAGATCCCAGAGATATCATTATAATATCTCCAAGATATCTTACAGTACTATTATTGCAATTAGCAAATCGCAGTCTTAAGGTAAATATTTTTACTGTTAAGATAAAATGTGTGTATATGTAAGCATTAGAGCTTTCGATTAGAAATAATAAATTTAGAGCTTGGTTAATCAGAGTAATTTATGTATACATATATTCACGTGTACACGTAACCCATGTACACGGATTTAAAAATCTTTATTCACGTGTACTTATGTAATATACACGTGTATCTGTGTATGTGATACGTCATACATGTACCCGTGTATGTGACACCGTGTTACACAGGTCTTTAAATCCGTGTACACGGCGAGATACATGGGAATATTGAAACACGCGTCAATCGAAAGCTCTAGTAAGCATATGTAGGTGTACATAAATTATCCTGATTAACCCTAAACTTATTATTTCTGAAATTAATAAAAAATCGTTAATTATATAGATATAGATTTATTCTGGATTTTTCAAAACATGTTTTTGAAAAAATGTCAGTTTAATACTGTCACTTTAAAACAAAAGTGTTTGATTAATATCATAATTTTCCAAGTTTTAATTTTTAAACTTATTTACTTATTTTGATTTTAAAATATATATTTTATAGATGACAGATACTGAGGAAGTATTTGAAAAGAACCTATGAATTCAGATTTATTTACTGAAGTCAAACATCCTTAAACATAAAAATTCCTGAAACTTTAAAGAATTTATTAATAATTAATGGTTTCAAAATGAGATCATTATATCTAATATAAATAATTCTGACATTGATGAAATTATATCATTTGCAAGAAATGAGCTACATAAGATCATAGACAAAGAGAATTTGCCAAAGTATTATGGCCTGTACTGGAAAAATCCTTCATTGTTTCAGATAGTGCCCGGCATAAAAATATAATAACTTTATTATCCGGATATTATAAGGAAAAATTGTTAAAGAAAGATACTTTAAAAAGATGTGTGATAGTAAGAAAAATCTATTGAAGGAACAAGAAAAGAAGACAGATATCAATTGAATCAAATTCAATTGAAGCAAGCACTTCTTCTGAATCATTTTCAGTAAGTAACGAAGTAATGGAAGATAATTTATCATCTGAAAATTGGAAACTATATTGTTGAAAGAAAATGCAACAATAAGAAGAACAATTATTTCTTGGACGCAAGGCAAGGTAAACAGAGCTGGATGGGAGACTTTACGAGAATTAGTTGATAAAATAATTATAAAACAAGTATGGATAAGGATCAATTGAAATGCGTTATAACATGTTTTTGTGGATCGAATTACACTATATCCAAATATTCGAAAAGTTACTCGAATTCAAAACGTTGGATTTATTCTAATTTTCAAACGCATTTATTTAAAAAACATATTCAGAATATAGATTCATTAACTACTAAAACAAATAAAAACAATCTTATTACTCATTATGTATCAAATATATCAAAATCTCCAAACGCTACGTTATGTCAAAATAACGAGTTTACAGATACTGAAAGTGTAGATAAGACTAGTCAAAGTAAAGATATTATAAAAATGAATGTCGTTACAGATAATACAGTAAATATAATAGATATAGTCTCGGATACAGAAAATATAATTAATTCGCAAAATATCCACGAAAAGTGTGAAACCAATGATACTATTTTTGATTCCATGATTCCAGTTATTGATCTCAATGATATTACTTCTAATTCTATTCCAGCTCGAGATGCTTTTGATTCTATTTCGGTTCATCTTGATGTTGATTCGAATAATCAAACAGAAGAAATTTTTGAAGATATTAGAAATATTCCTTCATGTTCTAATGTTAAGACAGATATTCAATATAAAGGGATATCTAAATTTCAAAGTTTAAAATATCAAAGATCTGAAAGATTAAAGAGAGCTCGAGAAAAATTAAGTCTTAATCAAACTTTAATAACGGATTATTTTATTTTAGCTGAAAAAGTTGCAAAAATTTTAAATGATAATGTTAAACTAACTGAAAACTTTTTACCTAAAATAAAAAATCAGAGATAAATTCTGATACAGAAGATAACGGATCAGTTCTATGTAGTTTTTAAAGAAACTTTTAGATATATCATTAATAAACTCGAAGCATTCAACAAACAAAAATTCTTATGATGATGCTACGAAGAAATTTGGAATTTATCTTTATTACACAGGAGGAAGATTATTATACGAGACACTGCATAAATTTACCAAACGTATTACCTTCAATAACTACTCTAAATAGATATTCATTTATTAATCGTCAACGTACTGAAGAAGGTGAAATTGATTTTATCGGTTTAGTAAAATATTTGAATGAAAGAAATGTTCCAAAAATTATTTGGATAGTCAAGATGCTACACGCATTACGGGAAAAATTTAATATGACTCGAGGTCAAATAAAGTTCTTGGATTTGCTTTGCCTCTAAAAATGGTTTACCTGAACAAGATAAATTCATTGCTACATCTGCAGAAGCTATGCAAAATTTTTTAAAGTTGGTGATAAAGCTACATATGCATATGTAATAATGGCTCAACCTCTCTTATAATATTCCTGCATATTGTTTATCTCTATTTAGTACGGATAATAAATTTGATACAAAAAATGTTCTTGTACGGTGGAATTTTATGAAGGAAGAGGCAAAAAAATTTGGAATTACTATTGCGGGTTTTTCGTCTGATGGTGATACTCGTTTGTTAAAAGCAATGCGACTTAATAATTCTTTACCAATTACAAGCAATGAAATATTTCCTCGAATTCAACGTGGCCTTGGTTTCAAATAAACATAAATAAAGTAGAAGAATGTTACATACAAGATACAACACATATTATAACTAAAATGCGGGCAAGATTTTTAAAAGAAGGGATAATTCTCCCAATAGGAGATTATTTTGCTACTGCAGACCATCTCCATTATTTAGTGAAAATGTTTCGAAAGATAAACATCTTCTGACATCTTTGGATTTAAAAGGAGAAGATAAAATGAATTATCTCGCAGGGGCAAAAATGTGTTCTTCATCTGTTATCAGTCATCTAAGAGAAATTACCAATAGTAATGGCACAATTGCATACTTAAATATAATGAATTTTATAATACTATCTTTTCTGGATGAATCTATAGTCTTAAGTGCTAGAGTTTATAACATATGGTATTCAGTTTTTTTTCTAAGAATATGGAAAGCATGGATCAAAAGAAATAAGAATTATACAATAAAAGATAATTTTATAACCAACAACTGTTATCTTTGTATAGAGCTAAATGCACATAATTTGATAAAATTAATTACTTTATTTAAAAATAACAGCCAAATTTTCAAACCTAAAATGTTTCATCCTACAAATTTTAGTAGTCAAACATGCGAAAAACTTTTTCGGGCAGCTCGATCTATGACTTCTACATATTCGACTGTCATTAATTTTAGCATTAAAGATTTAATATATCGTATTGATAGAATTAAACAAATAAATGCTATTACAAATGATCTTTCAGGAATATTTTTATTTCCTAGAGAAGATAAAAAAAAATCTAAAATTCAAAATGTTCCTACATATGAAGATATACAGAATTTGAATATCAACAAAATAGTTGAAAATGCACTAAAAGATGTTATTGAAGAAACTGAAAATTAGGTATAAAGATCGAAAATGACGAAGATTGAAATTCATAGATATTCCTTTCCCAAAACTAGAAAGCGAATTTAAACGAGTTTGTGATGATGATGATACAGAATATGAAATTGATAATAATTATATTATGAACAATGATATTGTAGATACAAACGTCGAAAACATTGACGATGCTATTTTATTTGAAACTCGTAATTCTGACGATTTAGGATTGAAAAGTCTAGAATTAAAAGATTTTTCAAAACGATTTCCACAAACATCAATAACAGAAAATTCGCCTTTTATAAAAGTTCAAATTGATAATAAAACAATGATTATTAAAAAGTCTTCATACTGTTGGCTTCTTGACGAATGTCAAGGTAAAATCAGTGCAGATAGATTACGAAGATTTATCACCGGTAACAAAACACCAACGAAAAGAAAGAAAAGTTGCATAACTCAATCAAAAAAAAAACAGAAATCTCAATTTTCCAGTTCTAAAAATAAGAAAGTAGAGTACCTTAATTTAGAAGATAAAGATAAATATTTTCTTGAAAATGAATCAAAAGTTTCGGCAATATTATTAGAAAAATATTACGCTGTTTTTTACGATAATAAATATTATATTGGTCGAGTTATTGAACATTGTAATGAACACAACGTAAAAATAAAATTTCTTAAATCAGAACTTAATTCTTATGTTTGGCCACGTGATGAAGATATAGCAGTTATTAAAACGGAATTTATTTTTTATGGTCCAATAGAATTAATAGGAAATGGACCTTTTACATTAAAGCAGCCAGATTTATTAACAATAAATAATATATATGTCATTAAAAAGTAAGTTACAAAATTAATTTTTTACGTTATGTATAAAATGTTTATAAAAATAAGTACTACTGTCATAATATACTTTCAGTATCTATAAACTTAATGAGATTGAGACATTTACATTGAAGATATTTTTTATTTTATGTAAAAAGATTTTTGTTCTATTGTCATTTAAAAAGATTATTTATTTGGTTTATCTCTTTTTGTATCTAAGAATTATTATTCTCCATTTTCTATTTTTTTTTTTTATAAAATATATTTATAAAATTTATAAGTATGTCTATCATTTGATATTATTTATAAATTATTATCTACTTATGCAGGAATTTTAATGAAAACATTTATAATAAAGAAATGTTGTATTTGTAATTGTCTATGTTTTGTTCTTTTTTTAATTTAATACTTATTTAATGTTTAATAAATTGCATCGTTATATAATCACACAAACGCGCGCATGCATACTTTATCATGTAAGTATAAATATGCTATATAATATTATTATACTATTGTTATAATATTAGATATATATTATAATAAGCGGTATGAGGCATTACGCATTACTAGGGCATTATAGGGCATTACTAGAGAATTAGTGGGTATTACTAGGCATTAATGGGCATTAATGGGCATTACTAGGGAATTAGTGGGCATTAGTGGGTATTACATGAAAAATTCAACAGTAATGCCCAATAATTGGGCATTAGTAGGCATTGGTGTACACAATTTTGGTCAGCGGTTTACCCCTCGATAAAAATATTAAAAATATTTGGAAACTAGAAAATATTCAAGTTTCATCCAAACTTTACCTTAGGACAAATTGTGAAAGGGATTTCGTTAACAAACATTTGCCCGATCATGATACGTTTTCCTCCTTTTTGACATTTAATAGTCCAGAGACTATATCGGGCACGTAAGTGGCTTGTCCTTATTGATTCCGACTTTTATGCTCTGAGAAATGTTGCTTGGAGCATATGCTTTCAGAAACGTACAATTACTAAAACTCGTTCACAATTTGCAGATGAACCTGTCGCTTTTCATACATACCATCTGCCACTGAAAGCGTTAGTTGATATAATTTCAATTCCATTTTTACAAAATAACAATAAGGGGTTTGAATTTAATTTTGACTTCAAGAGGGCTGATTTTTAGAGGTTGAATTATTTCTATAGCGCTCACGATTGGTAATTTATTGATCGATGTAAGAACATTGACACTGCTATTGAATCCTTTTATTCTGTTATTTATGACGGTTTGCATATATACACTCCTAGGAAAGTTAACGCTACTTCTAAATACCCAAAGTGGTACAGCAGAGAACTGAAACGACAAATTAACAAGAAAAATAAACTCTATCAAAAATTTAAACACACAAGATCCATAAATGACTGTAACGCTTATTCAAATTTACGAAAAGAAACTAAAGTTCTTATCAATCGTTGTTACAAAAAATTCTTGTCTGATACTGAACTTTTAATACCTACAAGTATTAAATACTTCTAGTCATTTATTAATTCTTTAAAGAATAACAATGGTATTCCTCGGCAGATGATCTACAAAGAACGTGCACTAAATGATGTTCAACTTGTAGCTGATGCATTTACTGAACATTTTGAAAGTTCTTACGCCGGCCTTACATAGTCGCTTCTAGAAGCTGCTTCTTTTTCTATACGCATTCTGATTGGTTTGCTAAGCACACGTGACTCCCAAATATAAGACTGCAAAAAGAAGCGAAGAAGTTGGTTCAATGTTAACTCTTCGCTTCTTTTTACAATTTGACATATTATTTGTTAGGTTAGGTTAGAAAATTCAGTGGACCTGCACTCAAGGTTAGAAATTGATGAACCAAAACAATACATTTTTATTTAGAATTACTGCTTCATTTACAATTAAAAATTTTTTTTGCTATGTGTATAATAGCAAGAAAGTGGAGTAAACTGCATGCAAAAGTACGCAAACATAAGAAAAAGTTTTGGGCACATCCTTTAAATAGTCCTAAGGCTAGAATAATGCAGGGTGATTACAACAATTTAATTGCTGAAATGCAAAGCGGCGATGATTCTTATAAATTCTCATCATTTAAGAATAAGTCCATTGCAATTTAATGATTTATTAAAAGTTCTTGCATCAATGATAGGGAAGCTTCATGTAAGCCGAGAACCTCTTTCACCACCTTTGCGATTAGCACTGACTTTACGGTAATTTACTAAATAAAGCAAAAGTGTAGCAGAACATTGTTGATGATTTTATATTTGTAGTTACTTGGCATCAGGTGATTTGATGGTATCAATAGCTAGACAATATAGAGTGGGTGAAAGCGTTGCATCACTAGTAATACGAGAAACTTGTATTGCAATTTGGGAATGCTTACGTGACAAGGTTCTTGTGCACCCAACCGAAGAGAAATGGTTAGAGATAGCAGAAGGTTTTAAAAAAAAAATCAATTCCCGAATTGCCTCGGGGCAATAGATGGGAAGCATGTTATAATACACGTGGGTAAAATTCGATATAAACTATGAAACATGAATAAAAACTGGGTTTACATAAAATATATCACTAGTTTTGCTTTATTTAAATTTGTTGTAGTTTTTGCAAAACGGATATTTAATGATTACGTGGTCACACTAAAATAATTGTGTTTTAGGCACCACCAAACTCTGGATCTACGTTCTATAATTATAAAGGCTCTCATTCCATTGTCTTACTAGTAATTGCTGATGCTAATTACTGTTTTACAGTAGTTGACATAGGGGCACAAGGACGCTGTAGTGATGGTGGCATATTTAAAACATCTATAATGGGTAGACGATTTCATGAAAATCAAATGCTCATTCCCAAACCTTCTAAAATATCAAATATACGATCCACCTTTCCATATGTTTTAGTGGGGGATGAAGCATTTGCTTTAAGTCCTTTTTTGATGAGGCCGTTTCCACAAAAGAAATTAACCAATGCCAAAAGAATTTTTAATTATAGATTATCCAGGACTCGTTGCATTGTGGAAAATACATTTGGCATTTTATCAGCACGTTTTCGCATTTTTCGCAAGCCAATTAATTGTAGTTTAGAAACAATAGAGGCAATTGTAAAAGCAACCGTTTGTTTGCATAATGATATTATGAAAAATGAAAGAAACCTCTCTGAATCACAAAAGCTATATTGTCCAAAAGGTTTTGTGGATAAGGAGTTGTCTAATGGCGCAATAATTAAGGGATATTGGAGAAAATATAATACAGATGGAATTTCCTATGTGAAATGCGGTTTGAACAATTATGCACACAATGCTAATGCAATTAGAGACATATTTACTGAATATTTCAATAACGAGGAAGCTGTTATTTTCCAAGACAATCTTGCTCACATTTAAAATTTGAAAACCGTTTTTACACTATATTAGTTTTAAGTTTGATGTTAATATGTATTATGTAGTTGTTAATAGATAAAAATAAAAAAATAAATAAACACATTGGGGATTATTCTGACAGCCAAAGATGTTTCTCTTATACAACCAATTACACTTCTTTGCACTTATGCATTGCAGCTATATAAAAATATTAAAAACTTTTGGGAACTAGAAAAATTTAAAGTTTCATCCAAACTTTCCCTTAAGACAAATTGTGAAAGGATTTCGTTAACAGACATTTGTCCGATCATGATATGTTTTCCTCCTTTTTGGCATTTAATAATCCGTAGACTATTGTTGTTTAGAAATTTTTCATCTTAAAACGTCTGCTTCAGCAAAATCCCCAAATATTCATTATATAAAAATTTAATGTAAACCTACTTATCACGACACAGTAAAAATTCCATTTAAAAAATCGTCAGCAGGTAGTTAATTGTATTTTACTATGCGGTACAAAAACAGGACAGTGCTATAACACAGTTGAGTTGTTTTCGATGATTCTTGTAGAATTTTAAATTCGATATAATGGTGGCCAAAATTATTTAAGACAACCTTTTTAATGTTAGCATTAGATTTGGGAGACAAATTTTGAACTTTAATTTTATTAAACAACTTCTCATACAAAAATTATAGGTCAACAACTACTGAAAACAACATAGAGCATTTATTTAAATCATTTTGATTTAATATTGGAACTCAGATTAAGAATAACACGCTTAGAACTTGCTTCGCAATAAATATATTATTGACTCAAAATTTTTTAAATTCCAAAACTAACAAATATTTATATGTAGCAATGGACTTTAAAAATCCTTTATTAACAGAAAACAACTCATAGATTCCCAAATATATTTGTTGTGTTCATAAATATCCTACGAGTTTTGATAGAACTATCAAAGTTAAAATTGTACCTGCCAAACTTAGCAAGAAGAACAATAGTTAACTCTATAAAAAATACCGGCTCCGGTCCTCTGACATCATTGCCGGAATATTAATTTATCAGATAACTCAAAAATTCCCTAAAATTTTTGTTAAAATGTCAAACGTACATCTTTTGTATATAGAAATTTGGAGTTTTGGTAACACTAACATTTACAGATCTTTTTCACATCAAATTATTATCTACTTGAATAAACAAAAATTGCACAAACCTTTCTCTAATCTTCGTTTAGCTTGTGGCATGGCATGAGAATTATGAGCACGAGCTAATTCTGGAGTATTTCCTATGGCCCATCCCTTATTTTCTGGTGACATTCCATGTGTGTGCAACTTCAAACGACTTAAAGTATCTCCTAAATGTATATTAAAACAATTTAATAAAATTGATATTAGTGCATGTGTAGCACAACTGTTAGGAACCATTTGCTGTGCAAAAAATATATTATTAACAATCTCGTCATCCTTTACAAATATTTCAGTTTGCTCGACCACTTTACGCCGAGCACGTCTCTCCTCGATCCAGCGAAATAAAAATATAAAGCCATACACTGGGCTGTCTAAAGGCTTATGTAAATCATAGATTTCCTCAACTTGTACACCTTTTACACCAAAATCTTCCAAAAGAAGAGTAAATAAACCAGGATCACTTTCCAATTCTAACCAGCCCTCCGTTAATTCCTTTATGTCAACTGGCATATTTGGAAGGTATTACTTAAGTTAAAACTCTCCCATTTTCCATGAAATATTTAAATGGTAAAATATATTTCAAATTTAATTAATGAGCCAAACAATACATTCAAGCACTCGTTACAAATATTGACAAATGATATAATAGGTTATATTGTAATTACTGTCACAACGCTACCTGTGGTGAATGATTTGGTAAAATCCAAAGATATTTTAAAATCTATTTGCTAAATTGTGATTGGTTAAAAGACGAAATCATCAGCTTATATTATAATCGTTGATTGATCAACGTTGTAATTCTATAAAGATTATTGCTCCATAACCTTAATCTTAGTGCTGTAATAAGTTGATCCGGGAATTGGGAGTTTGTGAAATTTTAGATAGCTAAAACACAAATTTGTGAGTGCCCTGCGTACATTTTTGGTAAGAGTATTTGCACGTTTCTTTATAATCTAATCGCTTGACTTACTTAATACTGTAAATAGTTACCCAAATGTCCAATTCTTCAAGGGGGAAGGATCCACCCATGATCTAAGTATAGTACCACTTACTATCATCCAAAGCTAGATGAGCAAGAACAGAATAATCCTGAGAAAGTCACGATAATAGTACAAGAAGAAATCCTTGGAGGCAACGGCAAAAGTGAACAATGATGTAACATTATTAGTAGAAATTATTTCATTAAAACAATAAAACCTAGAGTGCACAAAACAACGCCCTTGCGTTACCATGGAAATTAACAAAATGAATAAAACACAGAGGGAAAGTTAAGGGACACATTTTCTGGATAACATAACTTATAGCCTGTCCGACTTCGATTCGTTCATCATTATGATGGAAGTCAAAAAGAAAGAGCAAAACATGGGTAAACATTATCATATGGCTATTGGAGAAAGACAGCGCAAATGTGGTAGCTATAAGTAAAATAAAAAAAACCGGGAATAAATAGAGTTTATGTTGAATTTTGAACATTAGCAGAGATCATAGAGATTTTCCTGATATTAGAAAAAAAAGCAGATAGCCTCCCTCGCGAAAGATATAACTGAGACTCGCAGAGATAAAATCTGAATAGGTTTAAAGAATCATACCCCCAAATCCTACTGAAAAGATTTATTTCCTCGGTGTTCTCAGCAATGGATTATAAAGCTGTACATTTGGTTTTTCACTGCGTCACCCGAAGGTAGCGATCATCTCCGTGTGTGACAACTTTCACACACGAGACCTACATTGTACCTCTCATCCGAACGAGGGCATATTTTTGTGAAAAATGCTCGCTTAATATTTTCCAAGAGGCCCGTGTCGGGAATCCAACTCGAAACCTTGGGCTAAGTAGTCACATGAAAATTAACTCAGATTATAAAACCCACAGTACATGTCTAAACCCTCTAGCATTTTTGCTTTATTCCTAAGGCTTGTTACATGCGAACTGGCATGCATCATGTTTAGAGTTAATTTGTAAATAAATTCCCGCGTATATTTTTAAATGAATAACGCCAACTACCGTCGTCCCTGACAGTCGCGCCTGCGTAAAAGAATGGGGAGTGCGCGCATGGTGTAGAAAGACGCGATTAACTTACAAGCCCTTGACGACGCAACAACTATCTTGGTGAAGTGTGTCTTTTCTTTTTTAGGCATGTAGGTTCCTTTTTATCTTGCCTTGTGTCGTTCCTCTACCTGATGTTCCTTCATCCCCTACGAGCATAGAAGACACAGGAAGAACGGATGTAATCTCATTCAACATGGCGTGATTTGAATCTGTCCTGCAAAACATCGTGGGACCCTGAGAACGTAAGTACTTTGCTTTGATTTAAATTGTGCTTGCAAATTGACTTAAAAAGCGGTTGCATCACTTTTAAAACGTGTGTGGTGTAAGTTACAATTCCGGGATGTATATCGCGAGTATAACAATTGTGCAGTAAAACGGTTGCCCGAGTGTGACAGGCTATATATGCAGCCCACAAAAATTTAACAATGATAACCAAAACTGCATCCAAAAAATTGTTGAAATCATTAATCAGGAAAACTTTACCAAAGACAACAGTGCGTGGCAGTTAATTTTGAAGTAATATCAATATTGAGCATATATGTTCCACGTGACAGTTGTATGACCGCCAATAACTGCTTCCATTATAATCGTTGGTGACACTAATACGCAACATTACATTTGATTTTTCAATGCTCCACCCGAAGGTACTACATTGGCCAGGAAGCGAGTTTTTTTTACCTGAAAAATTTTGAATTTTGCCGAACCCTTGCTGTTCCAAGTAAGGTAGGGATCTTTAACGTGCGTGACAACACTCACACACGGGACCTCCATTTCACCTCTCACCCGAACGAGGGTGTATTTTTGTGAAAAATGCTCGCCTAACATTTTCAAGCGTACCGTGTCGGGATTCGAACCCGGGACCTTGGGCGTAGTAGTCACACACATACCACTACGCCACGGAGCCGCCACTAATACGCAACACCCAACATGAGGGTGCACAACCCCACATGGAAATGAGAATTAAATGCTTAAGTTTCCTGAAGATGCTGAGTTAACGTTGCTAAATAAGGCAACCCTCCCAAGATTAACGGTTCTAAAGAATAATGCAAGTGTACTTGATCTCACAATAATATGCTCAGCACAAATAACTACTCAACTATTATGGAAAGCATATTCTGATCCAAGACATAGTGGTCATTTTCCCATACATCATGACCTCAAGGAAAGGGATTTAGTCCAACCTAATTACACTTGGAATCCTGCCAAAGCCGACTGGACCAATTATGCAAAGCAGGTTGACTCTTGGCTAAAAATACACGGGAACAACTCATACGAACAGTTCATAAAAGCCGTAAACAAAAGGGCAGTGGAGGTTATATCCAGAAAAAAACTAAAGAAGTTAGTAAAAACTGAAGCAGCCAGTTTGGTGGAACAGGATGTGTCAGAGAGCAGTTGCCGAAAGACGAGAAACAATGAAGCAATTGAACAATGGCTTCTCATTAGACACTTTTCTAGAAGTTACAAGAAGGAGTGCTAATGTAATAGACTACTCCAAGACGTTAAAAAAAATTTTTTCGTACAACTCTGTGAAAACTTGATTAGTAAAACGTCAATACGGAAAATTTTGAGCACTTTGAGAAGTGTGACGAATTACTATAACTTCAGTAATCTAGACAACAAACCCCTTAACAATACATGGCAGCAAAAGCTGTTCGACTCACTAACAAAACCACTTAATCAAGTGGACAATAATATAGTAGATGAAGATAACTATGGATAAACTCAAAATAGTGCTTGAGCGTAAAAGGAATCTGCCCCAAGACTAGATGAAATTACATACACTTCCTAAAGTACTTACTGGAAGTTACTAAAAAGTTAATTGTGAAATTATACAATACGTATTTGAACTTCAATCCAATCTCAGATAGCTGGAAAAAATGTGTTGTAATTGCATTTCTTAAGCCACAGAAAAATCCAATAAAGATAACGAGCTATAAACTACTAGTCCTGTAGACTTGTATTGGGAAAATAATGGAAACTATGATCAAAACTAAGATAGAATCCTTTGTATAATCACTAGGGATTCTATGCCATGTTCACCGTTCATAGGATCATGAGATCCACCCCAACAAATGTTCTAATTTTGGAAAGCATTGAGGCGAACTTTAAACACATGCGAATATTCCTTGCCACAAAATCGGTAGCTAAATGGGTTAATTAGAAAGAAAGTACTTCGGGAGGGAAGCAATAAACCTGTATGAGTGTTATAATGCAACAGATTATGGGAAAAGAATGTCCAGCGATATTGGAAGTCTTGGACATCATGCTAAAAGACATTGACAAATTTGAAAACCCATAAAGACCGGCGACTTTTAAAACCAAGTTTCAAACCTTTTACACGACAGTGGAGGTACATAATACCAAACTACTTAAGGAACACTCTAACAACAACACTGAGTTTACCAGCCTATTAAATGCAACGCTCCATGGATACCACAAAATATTTACAGATGCCACTATATCTCCAATGGAGGAGGGTATGGGAACTGTTATGCTTAGTCTTGATTTCCACATAAACTCCGTCATCAAAACTAGTCTAAAAATGAGCCTCTGTTCTGTAGAAGTTTTTGCTATCAAAACCACTGAAATAATTGGGGCAACAAATCATACTGTAGCGGGCTACTACAACGCATTCCACTAATTTAAAACAAGTAGTAATAAAAGTCTTTATTACTCACGATTCACAAGTCTAATTAACAGTATATGCCTTATTTATAGATGTTTTCAGTCCAATTAACAATGAAGCACTATCACACTAATGAATTTACAAGCACTAATATCTTCTTAAACTAAATTCTTAACCATAGGTTTATTAACAACACTAACACTACTATTTATTTATTACACTTTTGTCTATTTATGTATTCTACAAGCTGTCTGTACAATAGACACGTTCACATAATATAACATTTACGTTTACTCTTGGACTTTCAAAAGTTCAACTATTTAACGTTACACGATTATAATTTATATTCGACATTCTGATATAGACTAAACTCTAACATTTATCAGCGGTCGTATATATACCCTGAATTAAAAGGATGGTTCATACTATCAAACTCTAGTATATGCTGGAAAATTCTAGGCTTCTGTAGTATATACGTTGCATACGGCGCTTGTGTATATGACGGGTTGCCTAATAGTAGCTCGTAACAATACCGACAAAAATTACTTGATGGTTAGTGATTCAAAAAGCGCACAATCTAGGCTCTCTAGGAATAGCATAGACAAGGAATGGGATCAAATGGCTTTTGGATATCAAAACATATATAATAGAGATGAAAAATAGGGGATTTAGAGTAGAATTATAGTGGATCCCTAGCCACACAGGAATAAATGAAGATATAGCTGCAGACACCTTAGTTAAACAAGTTATAAAAATAAATTTGAGGTCAAGCCTAAGGTGCATACCAATAAGTTCATTTCTGACTGGAAACAAACATATTTGAAGAATGTGGGCGAATGAATGGCAGAATCTGACATTGTGTAAAGGAACTACATGCAAATAGTTACAAAACCATTAAAATCCCCCTCGTTTAAAGAAATACAAGAGTTAAACAGATTTGACATCACCACCTTCTGTTAATTGAAAACGCAACATTGTTGTAGCCCAAAACACCTTAGTAGGATTGGAGTTATTACTAGACTTGTATGGACGTGGACAAGAAGGGTACTCACACCATATCCTCTTTGTATGTCCGAACAATTTGCAAAACTATAATATTTTATATATGCTATTGGTAAAAATCTTTAATGTACATGTCAAATTTGCTGGATCTAACTAACCACCCGCATACAAGACTTATCAAGGTAGTTACTAAAATCCCTAAAGCAAGCAAAATTAAAATTTAGCCTTGTCCTTATCCAATTTCTAGACACCTTTCTTACCTCCTGCCACATCTATTATCATTCTCCACTATACTAGAAAGGTGGGAGGGGATGAGAAAACCTGAAATATACTCTAATGAAGCGTACCCCATAAGGTTTTCTATGGCGTACCCTCTACTAATACTTTAAACAATAAGGAATTGGAATGTGGAATGGCTGCATGCAGTATGACTGAAGGCCAATAAGTGAAATAAATGAATAACCCTTTAAAAACTTTAGTCTCATATATTTCCTTATTTTAATTGTAGAACAAGTAGGAAGATCATAAAAATACTTTACTTTTCCTGCAAACATAAAAAAAGATTGTTAAACAGCACAATCTAATAGTATCATAGAGTTGGTTTAATTCGAGAAATTAGGCATATTTTATTTTAAAATTTTTGTAACTCGGTTGTATATGTATAAAACCATTTTTATCCGTTTTCGGTCTTTGTGGTTTCATTAGTAATTGTTCGCAGATATTGTAATTAACGGAATTGTTAATGAAGTTTGTCTTAAAAGCATTAGTAATATAAACAATTAGTTCAATGACCTTATAATCTTTGCAATAAAGTATTTAAATCTAGATGATGTACCTCTTAGATAATTTTTTTTTACTAATAAAATTTTTATTCCGTAGGTTTCATAATAAAATTTAATATTGTGCGCCAAATTCCTAGTAGGTTATGTAATTGTTTTTGACATTTTTTTGACAGTGGAGATACTTCTAATCTTTCCTTCGGTGTAGTCGTGATCGTCGTGATCCTTAGCGATTACGGGTCATAATTTGAAACAAATCTTTCTTTAGAAGTCTCCTTAAATGACCTAGACTGATTATTGTACCTCCTTAGTTTAATTAAAGTGTAACAAGTTTTTGCTATCTAACTGCCTAACGTTTTTAAAACAACCATGCTACGAACGACCATAATTAGAAGTAACCTTTTGAAAGAAACCACCAAGAAATTAATTCGAAATAATGTTGCTCGTATTACTACTGTAGAATGTTCAAAAAGAAGGTATCATAACAGGTGGGTTTTATTATTTTTCCTTTTTAGTATTTTATGTAATCCTACTATTTTTAACTATTGAATTTGGTTAGGATTTGTTTTATGTGATTTTAAAAGAATTAGCTCCTTTATTTGTCGTAGTTGCAAACTAATTATTCGGTTGAGATGTTAAAAACAGTACTTTTTGTGAGTTACTGCATAAAGCCAATATTTATTAAAATAGATTTCAAGATTACTGTCGTCAAATTAATATTGTAAAGGATTCATAATGTACTTTTTAGAAAATGGCAGTTTGTAAATCAGATTGAACCTGATTTGGATTAAAGAATAGCGTTAATTCTTTATTTTTAGTTAATAATTAAGGCGCTTGCTTATAAATATAATATAAAAAGAACCTAACCATATCGCCAAGACATCGCCTTTTCTACGGATCAAACTAATATTGACCTAAACTGGATGTTTTAATCCTAGTTGCTCAGAAGTATTCCCTTACACGAAGCTTCCTGACTCAATTATGTTATGTCTTGTTCCACTACAACGTGATGAGGTAATTCATCATAAATAAGATTGATGGTACTTACATTTTTCTGTCGATCATGAACGTTGTTGAAAATCCCAGCAAACTTGTGTCAACCATTTCTGTGGAAGCTTAAAGGTATAGATTATTTTAATTAACATGTTGCAATCAGCACATTATCAAAGCAAGGTTAAGTTATTTATGGTATTGAACATGCAAAAAGATTTTTTTGTTAATTAAATAAAATAAAATACAAGAACCAGAATGCTTTCGAGGTTAGGTTATTGTTGCATTAGCTTTTGTAGCTATATTATTACATATTTTTGCAATAGGAACAGATGGCATTATTCTATAAAAATCACCTTAACAATAACATATCTTTGGGTGAACAATCCATTCTAAAAAGAATCTTCATTTTGAAGTTCTAGAATACTAGAATGGGTAAAATGGCTTGTGAGTTTCAGTTAGCTAAAGAGCCGAACTATAGATTTAACAAACTTAGTGGGGTCTTTAGCGAGGAACCAGACTGACAGGTCCCCAACAGAGGGCAGCAGCTCTTTCGGTACTTAGAATGGCAGAGATCATAGGGGTTGCTGACTTTCTATGATACACTACTGTGATGTGGAAGGCAACGAGAAACCACATTACCTCCCAAGTACACCTTACATTTGATTTTCCACTGCTCCACCCAAAGGTACTACATTGGTCAGGAAGCGAGCTTTTTACCTGGAAAGTTTTTAATTTTGCTGAACCCTTACTGTTGTGAGCGAGGTAGGGATATGTAACATGTACAACTACATACACACACGAGACCTCCATTTTATTTCTCATCCGAACGAGGGTATATTTTTGTGAAAATGCTCGCCTAACTGTTTTCAAGTGTATCGTGTCGGGATTCGAACCCGGGACCTTTGACCTCTCAAGTACAAGCATGCGTTTTTTAAAATGATGGCATCCTCTGGAGTAAAAGATTTCTGAGTTAAAATAGTCCTCCATTTGGATCTTCGAGAGGGGACTACTTCGGCGGATGTAATCGGCAAGTTTTAATGAATAATCAGGAACATTTTGAGAGGCAGAGCGGTGAATATTAGAAACATGAAACAAGTAGGTAAGTTACAGAATTTGGGAACAAATGAATAGGCTAGCATTAGACGTAGAGGGATTATTGAAGTTTGCTGAGCAGAGGAGAGGGATTTTTGGAGCGGAGACTTTAGGGAAATTTCATATAGGATAGGAAGAAGGAAATATGCGTGTGGAGATAGTTATCTGGAAAAGGATAGGACAGGGCATAGAAAACTACTTACAGAAGCAAGAATACTCATGCTAGATTACAATCTAAGTGGTAAACACGGTAATAATACAAGTATACATGCCCACCTCTACCTATGGTGATGAATAGGTAGGAGCCATCTACAAAGATAGCGAAGACATACTAAAATTTGTAAAAGCACATGAAAATTTAATAATTACATGTGTGAGTTTAATGCAGTGGTAGGCGTGGGTAGGGAAGGAGTAGTAGTAGGTTTATTTGGTTTAGGAGCGAGAAACAACAGGGCAAATAAACTGGCAGAATTCTGTGACAAAAATAATTTAACTATCACAAAAAAGATTATTTCAACATCATCCTAGAATACGATACACATGGAAGATGCCGGAAGACAGGGACATATCAAATACATTACATTCTTGTTAGACAGCTGTATAGGAATAAAGAAAGCAGATATAGATATAGGCACTGACCACTACATAGTAATTATGAAAGCTGTGCTTAAATTTAAAATTGGAAAAAATGGATGGAAAAGCCATTTTGAACCGGAGAAACTAAAAGATAAAAAGATACAAAAGATTTGAGAAAAAAATCAAACGAAGTTCTGAAAGTCATCGGGAAATTACGAATAATAAGGAAGTAGAAACAATGGAATAACATTAAATCCTGTTTAGATATTGCGGCCAGAGACATTCTGGTATATAAACAAAAAAAAAATAAACCATGGGTGACAACGGATATTCTGAATTTAATAGAAGAAAGGCGAAAATAACTACACAGACCAGACGAAGCAGCGAAATTAAGATACAAAGTCGTAAAATAGGAAATTATTTGCAAATACTGGAAAACTAAAGAACCACGGATTGAGTAAAAATGCAAAGAGGTACAAACTAAGATGGAAATTGGAAAGACAGACGAAGCATACAAATTATTTACAATGAATTTTAGGTATATAATATCATATAGCAAAAATGAGATGCAGGAGGAGACAATATTATAGAAAATGGTTAGGAAATGGAGAGATGGCAAAAATATATAAGGGCACTGGAACAGAAAACGGACATTGAAAAGGATGACTGGAATATCCAATACTTAAAGATGGGTGTGAATTAGCATTAAAGAGTCTGAAAAACAGTAAGATGCCGGGTATGATAAAGTGCAAGCTGAAATTCTAAAAGTCAGCAGACAAGAAGTAACAGAACATCTCGTCTAACTTGTCAACTATATGTATGAGACTGGCGAGTGTCCCCAGGCAAGAATGGCATAAGATAGATGACTGTTTATTAGTATGCCAACATTAGTACTGTTAAGGAGGTCTCATTTTTTAAATTCCTAATACAAAATATTGACTTCAGTTTCGTAGCCACCATCACTGTGTGCTGATCCCAGAGCTTTGAGTACATATGGATTCCCAAGAATTTGATTGACGGCTGGTTTACAAACACGTGTTTTTTTAGTGCAAAAATCATTTGTTGAGCTTTGTCTTGGTTAATTGCTAATTTGTTGACTAGCTAAAAGCTGTGAAATTGGCAACCAAGCCTACATTACATAAATCTAAACACAAATTTGAATGATTTATGTGTCATCCGCGAAAAGAATTGACTTAAATGGGTTCACAAAAGTGAGAAGATGATATATGTAGATTAGAAATAGTAACGGGCCTAATATCGAACTCTGCGGTATACCATATTTAATTGCCGTACGTTCTGAATTCAGATTATTATTAGATACAAATTATATCCTATTAGAAAGAAAAGAATGAATTAAATCACAACTATTCGTATCAAACTTAAGTAATTTTAACTTGTCAATAAGAGGATACGATGAACTAAACAATCGAATGCTTTATTTAGGTCTAGGAAAGTGGCTAAGCTGAATTCGTCATTTTCAAAACATTCGGTAATTGTGAGAGGATTGCATGTGCAGTGGATTTTTTTGGTATAAAACCAAACTGATAGACTGAGAAAATATTGTGTTCCAATAACTTAACATCATCATCATCATTAGGTCTTCAGTCCTAGAACTGGTTAGACGCGTACCATCATTGTTCCCTATTCTGAACTAACCTACAGATTTCCCTGAAATATGCACAGTTTGCATCTATAATTGTCTGATCTAGGTATACATCTACCTCTTTTTCCTATCTCTGCTTGTAATATATCACATACTATTCCCCAAAAATGCCTTAGAACGTATTCCGCCCTACTATTTCTCTTTTTCCCCAGATATCCTTGTTCCCCTACTATTTCTGTAACTTATTTGTTATTATCTTTGTCTGTCCATGCTATCGTCCTCATACATCTGAAGCACATCATTTCAAAAGGCTGCTACCGTTTTTCTGTCTGCGTTTCAGACTTCCCGTATTTCATAGGCATACTGTGCTGTGCTCCACACATACGCTTTCAACAATTTTCTTCTTATTCTGTTTGTTGTCTTTCCTCATAGGCGATGTTCTTTCTTGTTAGATGCAGTTCGATCACTTTCTATTGTTTTACAGTTATATGCCCTATTTCTCCGACCTTCAATGGTTGTGAAGGGAGGTAAGCAGTCTGTGACTGCCAAGTTCCCCCAACACTTAACCATTTGGCGATTTAATATATTTTCCAATTTATCTTTTCGCACAGTCAACATTAGTTGCAGGTATTTCGCAGCCATTAGGTTTTCCGTCTCAAAACTGGTTGGACACGTACCTGTACTTATTTATATTCTGAGCTAGCCTACTTAGTTCCCTGAAATTCTCACACAGCATGTGTATTCAGGTTAATCTTCTTTGGGAATTAAACCCCTCATAGTTTTTAAAATCAACTTTATTTAAGTTTCGATCCATGACCTAGGATCGTTGTCAAAATAATAATAAAAACTTCAAGTTTGGCATTTATGACATAAATTGAAGGTGACTTTGATTTATTGATGTTTGAAATATTTGGTTTGAGTATACTAAGCAAAAATTTTTAAAGTTTAACAGAATGATTACCTTCAATTTGTGTTGCAACCTGGGATCGGCTTTCTTTAGGTAGCCAATACGCTTAACGTGAAATCAGCTGATTAATTTTTATTGGTGAATTTCATATAAATTCAATAACTTGGAATTGGAAAACATTTTTTAACATGTTTCTATTTATACAATTGAGAGGATGGTTATTAAAGAAGTGTGCGATTGCATTATTGAAGGGCTTAAGTAGTCTTTTCTTTATATTTATTTTGAGGGGGGAAATTCATTATGATTTAAGTTACCTCTTTGGTAGATTTTGACATGGTTCTGAGGCGACTCTATGGCGAGTTTACACTTGTCAGATACCAATGTTGTTCTATGAAGATTGTATATGGATCTGAGGCGACCCTATGGCGGGTTTACACTTGTCAGATACCAATACTGTTCAACGGAGATTGTATATGGTTTTGAGGTAACCTTATTGTGGATTTATACTTGTCAGATACCAATGCTGTTTTACAGGTGTTGTTAATATGCTTATTTTTATGTAATTAGTTATTTTATGTATAAATAGAAATCATGTATGTAGGCTGTATTTCATGTTAATATTGCAAGGAAAACCCAGGAAAAACTTGCAATGCTACCTAGATATTGTGGGCATTTGATTTTCATTTGTTATTTCTTTTGTTATTTTGTTTAGTAATGGAATCCATTGTTTACTGAAAGTCACGGATTCGTTTGCAACTCAGTTATTTTTATGTAGGGTTATATAAGCAGCTACTTTGATTTTGCGTTTTTGGTGGTTTTCTTCTTTTCAGGGAGTATGTGCATTCAGCTCGTTCCCTTTCTATTGTTTTCTAATTTTATACCCTATTTTACCGAGATTCAGTGAAGGAGGTTAAGCAACCTGTGGCTACCAAGATCCCTCAACACTTAGACATTTGCCGAAATAATGGTTTTCCAGTAAATCCTTTCACACACTTAACATTATTCGAGAATATTGCCCAACCAATTCTTGTAGTTACTTATAATAATCATCATGTTTAAGCACAGTTATCTTTTCGTCATTAGTTTATCCATCTTGGGATTGGCTAGATGCGTACCTCCATTGATTTCTATTCTGGGCTAGCCTACACATCTCCCTGAAACCTCTACAGCCTACATCTTTTACTATCTGTGTGCAGTAGTCTAATCTAGGTCTGCCTCTTCTTCTCTTTTTTCCTATCTCGGCTTCTAATATATTCCGCACTATTCCCTCATGCCGTAGTATGTGGCCTATCATCCTATCTCTCCTATTTTTTACCGTTTTCCGCATATTTCTTTCTTCCCCTACCATTTTTAGTACCTCTTCGTTCTTAACTTTGTCTGTCCATGATATCTTCATCATACGCCTGTAACACCACATTTCAAATGCTTCTACCTTTTTCTTGTCCGCTTCTCCTACTGTCCAGGCTTCACAGCCGTACAGTGCTGTGTTCCACACATATGTTTTAAGCAATCTTTTCCTTGTTTCTATGTTTGTGGTCTTTGAGCACAGTAGTTGCTTTTTCTTGTTAAATGTAGCATGCCCTTGTGCTAATCTTTGTTTTATATCTTTTGTGCTTTTCCCATCTTGCGTTATTTGGCTTCCTAGGTAGCAGAAATCCTTAACCTCTTGTAAGTTCGTGTTAAATACTTGTATTCTTGTTTTTGATTTATTTTCCCCGCCTTTGCAAACTAGAACTTTAGTTTTAGTTTTGTTAATTTTCATACCGTATCTCTCTGTTAGAACCGTTTCCATTTCATTAAGAGCAGCTTCTAACTCTTCCTTGCTAGACGCTAATACCGCTATATCATCTGCAAATCTAAGCATATCAATTTTTGTCCCTGCATAGTAATTCCAAATGTCTTCCTGCATTTGACAGTATTCATTGCCTCTTCTATGTACAAGTTAAAATCAATGGGGATAGGGCACATCCCTGTCTCACCCTTTCCTAATGTTTACTTCTCTACGTTCCTGCTCTAATTCTATTACTGCTGTTTGCTCTTTGTATAAGCTATGAACTATTCGTCTATCCCTATAACTTATTCCAATCTTTTGAGTATTTTAAACATTTTTTCCAATTTACATTGTCGAATGCTTTTTCCAGATCTACAAACCCTATATACATGCTTTCCCTTTTCTATTGTTTTCTCCATTATCATTCTCAGAGCTAAAATAGCCTCCCGTGTTCCCCGTTTCGCCTAAACCCAAATTGGTCTTCTCTAGTATTTCTTCAGCTCGTTTTCCATTCGTCTTTGCACAATTCTAGTTAATATTTTTGACACGTGTGCTGTCAAACTTATTGTTCGAAAATTTTCACATCTATCCGTGCCTTTCTTTTTGGTATAGTTACTATGATGCTACGTTTGAAATCTTTGGGTATCTCGCCTGTCTCATACATATAGCTTACAAGTTGGAAGAGACATTCTGTTACTGCTTGTCCAGCTGCTTTTAGACTTTCTGCTTGCACCTTATCTGTACCCGCACCTTACCATTTTTCAGACTCTTTAATGCTAATTCAAACTCGTCTCAAGTATAGGATATCCCAAGTCATCATTTTCAATGTCTGATTCCTGTTCTAATGCAGTTAGTTCCTCTCCTGCATATAAATTCCTATATATTCTTGCCATCTACTCACTTTTTCTCGTTTTCTATAATGATGTTTCCTTGTCGTCCCTTATATTTTTGCTATACGGTTTTATATCCCTAAAATTCATTCTAATTAATTTGTATGCTTCGTCTGTCTTTCCTATTTCCATCTTAGTTTGTACTTCTTTGCACTTTTCATCAATCCATTGTTCTTTAGCTTTCCTGCATTTTGAATAATTTCCCATTTTATGGCTTTGTATCTCTGTTTTCGTGTTTCGTCTGATTTATTTTGTATTTTCGTCTTTCTTCTATTAAATTCACGATATCCTTTGTTATCCATGGTTTCTTATTTTCTTTTTGTGTATACCCCAAAATATCTCTGGCCGCCATGTCTAGGCAGGATTTAATGTTATTCCATTCTGTTTCTACTTCCTTAGTTTCAGATATTTTCCCGATATCATTCAGCAATTCATTTGACTTTTTTTCGAATCTTACTTGAATATCTTTATCTTTTAGTTTCTCTAAGTCCAAGTGCCTTTTTCCATTCCTTTTTTCAGATTTTAAATTTAAGTGCGGCCTTCATAATTACGATGTTGTGGTCAGTATCTATATCTGCTTCTGGGTAGCTTCTACAGTCTTTTACTTGATTCCTAAACCGTTGTCTAACAAGAATGTAATCTATTTGATATCGTCCTATATCTCCTGGCATTTTCCACGTGTATCGTCTTCTAGCATGATGTTGAAATAATGTGTTTGTGATGATTAAATTGTTCTTGTTGCAAAATTCTACCAGCCTATTTCCCCTGTCGTTTCTCGTGCCTAAACCAAATAAACCTACTACCGCTCCTTCCCTACCCTCACCTACCACAGCATTAAAATCCCCCGTAATTATTAAATTTTCATATCCTTTTACGTATCTTAATATGTCTTCGATATCTTTGTAGATGGCTTCTACCTCTTCGTCACTGTAGCTAGAGGTGGGCATGTATACTTGTATTATTACTGTGTTTACCTGTTTAGATTCTAATCTAACCATGAGTACTCTTTCGTTCTTTTGTAAGTAATTTTCTACACAGTATGCTATCTTTTTCCGCATAACTATCCCCACACCCAAATTTCCGTCCTCTGCTCCTGTATGAATTACCCTGAAGTCTCCACTCCAAAATCCCCGCCTCTGGCCACCGAACTCGCTGATCCCTACTATGTCTAGTGATAACCTATTCATTTCGATTTTTAGGTTCTCTAGCTTACCTACTTGCTTCATACTTCTAACATTCCACGCTCCGACTGCAGAATGTTCCTGACTCTTATTTTTAACTTTCCGATCGCATCCTCGAAGCAGTCCCTCCCGGAGATCCGAATGGGGACTATTTTAACTCGGAATCTTTTACCCCAGAGAATGCCATCATGTTTGTTACAATTTAAGACGCTGTGTACTTGGGAGATAATGTGGTGGTTTCCGTTGCCTTCCACATCGCGGTAGTGTGTCTTAGACTGTCATACCGACCCCTATGGTCTCTGCCAATCTAAGTACCGAAAGAGCCGCTGCCCTCTTTCGGGGACCTGTCTTAGTCTGGTTCCTCACTAACGACCCTACTACTTTGGTTGGACCTGTAGTTTGGCTCTTTAGCTCATTAGAATACCCAAGCCATTTCACCTGTTCTAGTAATTTAGAACTTCGGCAAGGTGCAGGTCCATTCGAAATGGAATAACTTAACAATTTCTCAAAAATTTTTGATATCGCTTGAAGAATAGAAATAGGTCGATAATTGGATGGATTATCTAGATTGTCATTCTTTAATATTGGTATGGTTTTTTGCCACCTTTAAGGAGTCCGGAAAAGTGTTGTTACTAATGAAATTATTTTTTATCTTGGTTATGGACATAACTAAAAGATCTTTGCAATATTTAGTTATTGTTGTACTGTCCATAAATATCTGTACAATTATTATTTTTTAGATGAAACTATGACATCCCTCATTTCAATAGGAGTAGTTAATTTGAAACCGAATTCCACTTGATAACCAATTGGCTGATTTACAGATATTGGATTGTTGTACAGTATGGAGGCCAAAATGTCTCTTGTTGCATTTGCTAAGAATGTGTTAAACTCATTTGCAGTTGTAGAAGACGTCATATTTTTAGTGAATTCATCTCCTTGATTATAATTTTCCACATTATTCTTGTCTAATTTTGGGCTTGTTCTATTGATGAAGAATTATATTTTATGTTGGACGTTTTTATTCCTTTACGATATTGAGCTCTATAGTTGTTAAAAACTGATCTGAAATCAGCCGTGGGATTATGTAAGTACCACTTATGTAGTATGTGCAACTTTATACATGTTACATAGCTTGGTATTGAACCAGGAGCTATGAGTAATGTGCTTTTCGAACTACTTAAAGGAAAAAATTTTTGAACACAGAGACGATAGCATCAATGAAAGTATAACACTGACTCGTACCATCAGCATCACCTAAAAGAGTGCTTCACTCAATTTTTCCAAGCATATTATACAATTTTTGCGTATTATTTGGCGACATAATTCTATGCAATCTTTTGTTAGGTGTGGGTGATTTAGTGCTCATGCTGAAAGTGAACCTAAATTCAGTTCCCACCTGGTCTGATAAAGCGTTGTGGAGTTGTTTTGAAATAAATGTGTTTATATTAATAAAAACGTTATCAAGAGAATTGACTTTGTGAGTTTTAAAAAGCACTGTCTTAACCAAGCCGAATGATTGGGCAAGATCTACCACTTTTGTCTGGTCTTTAACTTTAGAATTAAATTTAATATTAAAATTCCCAAAGAGAACCATCTTATTGGAGGGGTTTATAATGCAAAGTATTTTACTTAAGGTTTCCATAAATATATTAAAATTGACTACTGGAGACCTATATACATTGACTATAATTAAGTTGATTTCTCAGCAGAATAGTAGACAATTCACGATGTAATTCAATGTATAGGAATTCAATCTTGACTAGTGTTTTGTATGCACCAATGTGCTTGTTTTGTTGTAATATTAAAAGACTTGCCATGCGATTTACTTGTCAGTACGCAGTGGGATGCTACAAAATATCCATTCAGTTTAAAGCATGTCAGTTCCTTTGCATGAAGCCAATGCTCCACGAGGCATAAAGCATGGTAGTTTTTCCATTTTTCCATGGTTTTGTTCCTGTTTGATTGTATGTTTTGATACAGTAAACTAAGGTGACAATATCCAGAATTGTCTGCGTAACAATGCAAGTAAAGTTTCTAGCCCAGGATGCAAATACAATTTTTGATAATGTTCGATAATTAAACGGGTCAACCTTTTTCATTTTGGCAATAAAACAGGAAATTTAAAATCGTAATTGAGAGTTGCATGACGAAGTCGACCTCCGACTCTTAATATACTTCGAGAATGCAAAAAAGGGTTCAACTAGCATATGCATTTGCTGCAAGCCTTCCCTTTAGTCAAACAACTAATCTCAGATTGAAACTCTTGTTGTTGCACAATCTTTATCAGGATCAACAATGATTTATGACATTCTTTAATGTTAATGGGGCCACTAAATTGCTGTTTTTTTGCGACAATAGCTAACAACCCTCTGTAATTTATCTAATCATGAAATCTTATCAATTAAGTCTGTAGTTTCATTGGCCGATGCCCATAAGCAAACATTTTCTATAATTTCTTCTCTAGTACCCTCCAGAAGGGACTGAGCCGGCCAGCATTTTAAAGGTAGCCATTTAGGCCCCGCTTACCATAGCAAATGATTAAATAGTTGGGAGGACAGTACACTCCGTGATGCACAATCACACGGGTTATCCTGCGATGGAACATAGAGCCAGAAATTACTAGTTATTCTTGAATCAAAGCCATTGTATTGGCGACAAACGTCTTCCACGAATACGAAGGCGAACGCAACCAGGCTAAGACTACTCGAGAATCACACCAAGCGATCACTCTCACAAAAGTAATCTTATTTTGAAATACATCTTGGGTATAGGATAATAAATCTGCCAAAAGAAGTGCATCACATAATTCTAGGCGTGGTATAGACAACTTCTTCAGAGGAGCTATCCTTGTCCTACTAATTATTAAATGTGTGTGAATATCACCAGAGACTTATAGAATTCGTAAGTAGACTGCGGCTGCAAACGCCACTTCACTACTGTCACAAAATTCGTGCAGCTCATAAGAAGCTGCTTCTTGCATGCAAAAAACTTAGGTATTGACACATCTTTCAAACAAGGCAAGAGGAAACAATCTCTAAAGGAGGTTTCTCATCCCAATTTAATCCTAGTATACATAATTTTTGTATAATCCACTTAGCGCATACCACTATTGGAGATAAAAATCCCAAAGGATCAAAAATCTTAACCAACTTTGATAAAATGGTACACTTCGTGCATATACCCTTTTCCATACTAACATTGTAGGAAAAACAATCATTGATTGGCTGGAGTCCATTGTAATATTAAAATTTTCACATAGAAGGGACAATCTTTATCGAATGACACTGTATATTGCAATGAAGAATCCAAACTCTCTAAAATAGTAGGGCTGTTGCTTACAAATTTCTTAAGTTCAAACCCTCCCCTTTTTAAAAGGGCTATTACTACTGCGCTAATCCACAAGTTTTTTCTATAGTATCACGGATACTGAAATGACATCATCAATATGAATGTTATTCTGAAGCACTTTAGAAGCTACTGCAAATTCTGCCACTTCTTCCATAGCTAATTGCCAAATAGGGAGATGACGTTCACCGAACATCACCCTATTAAAAATAATTTTGAACGGGTTGTGAAGTAGAGGTTCTTCACAAAATTTGTTGGAAGTTGCGATGATCTTTGCATACCAATATTTGAAGATACATCTGCTTAATATCTGCAACTAATGCATATTTATGCAATCGAAAGTTTAACAAAACTTTAATTAAATTAGCATGCAATTTTGGCCCGGGCCGCAAAGCATCGTTCGGAGATAACCCATTAGACGATTAGCTTGAGGCATTCATTACAACACGAAGTGAGGTAGATTACGATTGTGATATGAAAACCCCATGGTGAGGTATATAAAAAACATTAGACTCCTCTGGTGCATGCACAGCAAGAGTCATATGCTTTGAATTAATATAATCCTACATCACTTTTTTATATAACATGTGCAAATCAGGTTTTTAATAACCTGGTTTCAAGTGATTTCAAACACCGCAATGCTATTGTATTACTTGCCGCAAATAAGGGGGGGACATTTATCCTTAAAGGACTGAGATACTACATATCGCCCATCAGAATTTCCCGAATGGATATCTATAAAATGTTTTTCACAAGGTTCCGCCTCCCTATGGGCGGGAACTTACTCTAATTCCCAGAATTTTTTAATATTTTTATTCAACGCCGATTCCATAAAATAGCAATCTTACGCGTTTGTCACTTTGCCCATGACAACATAACCGAAGATAGTATTGATAGCTGCAGGTTCATCATAATGCATACTTTTAATGACGTTGCCTAATAAAATTTGAGGGAAAACGTGTGCCCTGCAGCATGTCTATAGGTCCTCTCGATTCAAAATAGGGGTCAGCCAATATTAAATTCTGTATGTAGTTATAGTCTACCTTAGACAAAGAAGTCGAAGACATGTCACCACAAATAGACGATAATATCGCTGCAGTGACAACCACTTGGGGTCTTTGAACGCAAGGTTGTAATCAGCAAGTGACCACACCTCTACTTTTATTAAAGGCTTGCTCGAGACCTCTGATAAGCATGGATGAATGCTTACGAATTAGACCTAATTTTTGTACACAGCTCTCGGTAATGAAATTAAGGTGGCTCCGTGGCGTAGTTGGTACTAGTGTGACTACTACGCCCAAGGTCCTGGGTTCGAATCCCGACATGGTCCTCTTGAAAAATGTTAGGCGAGCATTTTTCACAAAAATACACCCTCGTTTGGATGAGAAGTAAAATGGAGGTCCCGTGTGTGTGTTGTCATGCACGTTAAAGATCCCTACCTTGCTTGGAACAGCAAGGGTTTGGAAAATTCCAAATTTTCCAGGTAAAAAAAAACTCGCTTCTTGACCAATGTAGTACCTTCGGGTGGAGCATTGGAAAATCACATGTAAGGTAATGAAATTAACCTGAGAGCCACAGTCAAACAAAATCCTTATAGGGATCTGAACCTTACAAGCATTTGTAATGTTTACAATAGCTGTATCTAACAGTACAGAAGGCATCGACTCCATCATGTCTGAAGATATTGCCGTACCTGAAGTACTAGGTGTGTTATTTAAACTATCATTTTCTGATGCCTTATTCAAAACAGGATTGACATCACCAATAGATGATTGATCCTTCCCTTTTGTTCCCTTAAATCCTGAATAACTATTAAAATGTAATAGTGAATTATGACGGCCTTTACACTCTTTACAAGTGTCTTTCACTTGACATGTTTTAGTTGAGTGGGACCTTTGAAAGCACATTAAACACAAACTATGATTTTTAATCCAACGAAAGCATCTATAGGGCGTCTTGTCCTTAAATGAACTACATGAAGATAAATTATGGTCTTGTGAACAAAGGGCACAACCTGCTATGGATTTAGCCACTAACGCATGCGTCACCTTATATCTAGTTAAATTCACATGCTCCTTTTTAACCACTTTATTTGTTTTTAAATTAAAAAACGGTGCTAGATTATCTAAAGCATGACACTACTTCGATACAAAATCTAATATGGTATTGATAGTTGGAATTTCCTCATCATCATCAGCAAAACACAACTCAAATGCTGGAATTTTTATAGATGGTAACTTAACGTTAGATTCAACTTCAATGGATTTCCTTAACACAATCTTCTGTATATAATATAGCATCTAAAAGTCTTTGCAATTGACGATTTTTAGTTCGAATTGAATAGGATATATTATCAAATGTCTCAGTAGTTGCATGAAATTGTTCTTCTCAACCTTCCGAAATACCTACATCTTTTAACATGTGCCCTTGCAATTCTGTAAAATGATGAATTGTTTGAAAAAATCTTCACCTCTAATAATACAATTTTCCAACTTTTCACTAACATTGGCCATTTCCGTTTTATGCATACGACCTAACAATTTTTCATCTGCATCAACCATCTTATCAAGTTCAGCATAAGTATCTGCATATTTCCCCATTGTGAAATCAAATTACAATAACTAAAATCAATAATCCTGGGCAAAAGTTATGCAAAGCACGGCTTATAAATGATATTACAAACAATCAAACGCTTTTCAACATAAAGCACCACCTGAAATACTTGGGAATCGTATAATTTATTACTTAAGAAACACCTAATAAAGGACTCTTGCAATATGCACTGGGTTACGTGCCAATTGGCACTTAAACATTGTTTTAGGTTAAGTTTGATGTGCGGAGGTTTCGCGCCATAATTTCAAAAGACGCGGTGCGCGGAATTTTAAAAGACTCGGGGCACGTAGTTCCGTTACGTCATAGTGCGTTTGCGCAGATCGCGCGACGCGAGAGGGTTGGACGAATAACTTCGCGCCGACGTGAAAAAGACGAAAAAGTGAGAAGTTTCCTGTGTTCGCCATAACGTGGCTTTTTTGCCTGAACTATCGAGCGGAGTGGACGCTTAGAGGTATCGTATCGTGCTTATCTTATCTATGTAGATTTCCTTTGCCTAATTGTCTTTGTTGTCGACCTTTACCATGTTCCCGTCTTTCCCTGCATAGGTAGGTAATCTGGAGCCGTAGACGAACCGTACTCCACGACCCTGGACGACGAACTCATGATTGCCGTAGCTGGCCGGAGCGCTTGAAGGAGCGTGGCAGGAGTCACCATCTTTAATCACCGCAAAAGGGCTTTGAGTAGCCTGATGGACTTTAATAGAGGCCTACCTTAGCGCGACTCCGTCGAACGCCGGATATCTTATGTGAGTATTCTATCTGTTAAATTGTTCGCTTTTATCATTTATTGTTTTAAATATGTAAATTTCCGAAGTATTGCGCAATATTAATTGTGCATTGGTGACGTCATTGGTAGATGGCCGCGCTAAAGCCTGTGTAAGCTGGTGCTACCACCCGACCGTGACGTCGCTTATTTCGCGCTTGCGCAATGTATTATCGACTTTGTAACTGTATTTATCGACGTTTTTTAACTGTATTTATCGAATTTTTAAATCATAAGAACTGTATATAATTTGCAAGTTGCAATTACCAAATAAGTTCTAACTTCTATTGCATTCGTGTTTTGGAACGATAAATTTATATTATTAATTCGTTATTGTCAACACTAAGAATGAACACAATAGTAATATAAACGTAAACAATGATGTAAACCTATCCTCTTAATCGCAACAAACGACAACGTAAACCGTTTTGCGAAAGACAAAATAGCATCTAACCGAACATAAATGAAGCACTTTAATCAGCAGATGTGCGTGTTGAAACGAATGAAATGGAATCGAAGAAAACGGACTTGTTTTAACAAATGATAACCGGCCGAATGGACTAAAAATGTTATTGATAATTTAAGTGGACTTTTTATAATTTGTTACATTTATTTTCTACATAAATTAATTACCATAATTCTCAATTCAAAACCCACCTGGCTTCAAAAACGAAAATGTATTCAGTAAATTAAAATAACCCTTTCACGTGTTAATTCATTTATTTGTTTGCATAAATTCAATTTCTGTTGTTACTTCCGCTAATTAATACTAAATTCTAGTTCTAAAAATTCCTCAACGTAAAGTTTACACTAAATAGTCAATAATGTGTTCCAAGTATACGAATGAATGCTCATGTGTTTTCTCGTTGAAAGAATTCATCCAATTAAAGTTGCGTATTGCCCCATTATGGTTATGGGAATTTCAGGGAAATGTGAGGGTTAGCTTGAAATAGAAAACAACATAGGTAAGCATCCAATCAGTTCCAAGATTGAAGACCCAATGATGATGGGTCAGCAATGTACTGTTTGCACTAGTTAATGAACGAACTCAAGAACTTTGACCCCCAACTTACATGGTTGACGGGATAATATGTACGTACGAAATTTATGACAGAAATAGATTAATTGGAGTAGACTCCGTGGCCCATGGCGTAGGTATATAACGTCTAATATAAATATCTCGGATTTGACTCCCATACACCACCTTCTTGAAATATGTGAGACAAACATTTATTACCAAATTATAGGATCCCTTTGAATGAGTGGTAGCCTAGGGATCTTATGTATGAGTTGTCGTAAATGTTAAACATCCCTGCCAGACTTGAACTTACGTTTGGTAAAAATCTAAATTTTCAGATGTAGTAGTTTATACCTCCCGGAGTCCGTGATAAGCCATAGCAGCAGAAATAAGCTGATGAAATAAATTAATAAACAAAGAGACTATTTACAGTAGTAGTAGTAATAATAAACACACTGAAATATATCTGAAACATGTAGTCTTATCTAAGTGAGCATACGCATTGTCAGTGTTAGCTCTGAAATTGAATCATCCGTAAATATTCAACAGAAATTGTTTTAACAAAAGTGACTTCTCAATTTAATTTTTTATGTGTTTATTTATTCCCCCAGCTTATAATAGCTACATATGCATATATTTTGGAAAGTATTACAGGTAGTCACAGAAAATTTAATATTGTTATTGAGACATGACGTTTATATTGGCATTGGATCTACACTGATCTGCTGCTACTATGTGAGCATATTTGTATATTTGTAGTTTGTTTCCACGGATGAAGTCCTTTTGATTATCAATAAAATGTTTCAAACGCTAAGATTGTTGTACTGCAAAACTATACATACCTCTTGATAGAAAAAGATGTGTTCTGATTAATTATATATGGCTTAGGGACAAAAACATGCTAATTTTTTGTCGTTTCTTTTATTTGTGTATAAACTTATCATGGCCTTCAAATACACATTATAAATTTACACAGTTGTGACATTTACATGACCATAAGCTCTGTAAACATAATTCAAATACATAACTTAAAATTGTTAATTAAGTTTGAAACATGGTTGACGGTAAAAACTAAGCTACTTGAATGTTGGATTGTTGGAGATACATCAGTTAGTAATTTTCATAATTTTGTTTTTATTTTTATATAAACAGTTACAGACAAAGATATTGAATGAACATAATGAATTTCGTATAAATAAAAACAATATAGCAGTGATCTATATTTTATTAAAACTTGTACTGTTCTGATGAGAGATATAGTAGTTTTGATTTTACTTAGATTTAGGAATGACGAGAGGTACCCAGGTGTTTGGGATATGTTTGTATAATTGTACATCTTCTATGCGAATCTGCTGCAAGTGTATTCGTTGTAGTATTAAAACTCTTAGGACCAACTTAACAATAAAACTGAAAACTTGTTTCTTGCTAAGATAGAAATGTAGGAATGCTTCAACGTGGAATTCATTTATTGTAACTGAATATAATTGTAAATTTAAGTAAAATACATTAGAATGAATGGGTATGAGCTGTCACGAGCTAACGCCTCAGACATCTTAAACGTGAATGAATTCTGGAAACGAAGCACGCAGCAAAATATCAGTGCCTCTGCCACAAAAGTAGTTCTCAGCATATACGCGAAGTAACTTCACATGCTAGTAATTCTATAATCTCCAACACTAGGTATGTACACGATAACTCAATATCTGGATCGGAAATTTGATATCCAATAAATTCTTGACATCTGATAAACGTCCGATAATCAATAAAGCCAGTAACCCAATACTAAAACAAAAAACTATATTCGTAAATTGTGTGCTATAATTGCTAGTAACTTTAATCAATGTAGATATCTGATAAGTATTCAATCCAATATGTGATAAATAAAATAAACATCACTGTTAAATGACAATTATTTACTTGATTAATATTAGTTTGTCTTAGCAGGTATGTTGTTTATGCTGGGTGGAACTCAAGTGTATGTTATTCGGTTGTAAATGTAATCTAAGTGTTATACAATTCCGTATTACTGGGCCATCATGCAAACATAGGACTTGGGAGGTATGTCCTTGATGTCACTGCCTGATAAGAAGTACAATCAAAGTAGAAAGCTTTTCTTTGTTTAATTGAAATATTTGTAAGGTTATGTTATTAATATTCAACATTAATGGCATTATTTTTAATCTTCAATAAATATTTCTACGTTAATTATTTATCTTATATAAAAAGCAAGAAAGCAGTCGTTTTGAAAAAAACTGTTGAATAGAAAGGAATAAAACGAACGAATGATAAAAATTAAAATAAATTACTAAAATAGCTCTACGACTGTCAAATATAAAAGTACAGAATACATTCCACCACAGAGTGCGTTCGTGCTGCTGCTTTTTGTTGGGATCATGAAAAAAGATGATCTAGCTGGATCATTTCTATTTGTCTGAATAAATATGAATTCCTGAAGTCAAACGACCATCACTTATATTAATTGAGAAGTTTTATAGAAAAAAGCAACATTGCCAATTCAATTTTATTTCAAAATCATTTCAATTATAGATAATCAAAAATAAACAAGTGTGTTAAAAACGTCGAAGTATAGTTATAGTGAGATAAATGAGGACACATTATTATTACAGTCAGGAAAGTAATTAGTCCTTGAAATTTTTAAACGACGTTGAAACCCACAACATAGCGGCTGTAAAATCATACGGTGCTAGAAAGTATAATGCACATACAGAACACACCATGGAATTTTAAATTTGATTAAGAATGCTTTGTTCCCTCAGTATACTTTGAAACAAATCGCTTTCTGATTGTTTACATGTGTTATTGTTGGAAATGTCACATATTCTCCCGGTCCTATGTTTGCCTTGTGGCACCGTATATGTGTTTAACAGCCTAGCCGGACCAGTCGACTTGTCTGCCACTTTCCTGTACGCAACGTGAAATAGTTCATTCGTATAAATGATAATGTAAACATCTTGTTGTGGTTCCCCCAGATCGCGACTGCATCTTTTCAGCAAATGTATAATTAATTTAAAGTCGCTTTAAAATGATTAAACTAAATTAAAATGGGATATTATGGTAATGTTTGTATTGACTATACTAACCATTAGTGTTGTAAACTTTGATGTGCTGCATTTATTTTTATTTATATTTATCAGTGCACTAACGTTTTAAGAAACTTAACGTATGAGAAAATAATTGTGTACTGTTTTATCCTTTCGTGATAACTCTAGCTCTACCTATAGTGCATAATTTGTGGAATCTAACTCACACATAGTATTTTAAAATTAACACCCCTCTACACCAAGGATTCACTTTTAAAGGCTATTTGGTTTTTTGAAAAAGAGATTAACATCTATTTACAAAGTTGCAATATCGTTATGTGTTTTTAAAAATTTATTAAGAGAGATTCTTGAATTTGTAATTTAGAATTGCAGTTTGCTGTACTGAAATTTTGTAGATCGAAATCGATAGTTGACACCTCATGTGTCAGCAAGAATTTTTACAACTTTGAATATATATTTTGCATATTTTTTAATAATGCAATCGAAAGCTTCCTACAATTAGCTTCCATGTGGAATATTTTGGTATCTGGTCTGATCTATAATTTATAATTCTATTGGAATAAGTGGGATTGTGATAGCAGTCAGTGATTGATTGAAGTTTATGTTCGGTTGATGAAATTAATGTCTGTAGAAGAGATGCAGTTTCTTCCCCTTGTCTTTATATAGTAAATTGCAAATGTTTACCAAATGCTCGACTTGTATGTACAATTTTTTTGCATGTAAAACACTCCCAACCATTGCCAGGACACTTGCTGGGCCCGTGTTCATGTATACAGCGGAAACAAGATTTCCTTTTCTTCCTTTCTAGTAGAACAGTTACTTTGTTTTCTTTAGCTTGAGCTTTGACCATTGTTTGTGGAATTTTTTACATACTTTTTGAGTGATCGTCTATGTAGGCTTTCATTGAAATTCAACCAATTACTTTCCGTGCTTATCGACTTTACTTAACCCTTTGCCAATTCCATTGATAAGACAGTTTCATATGCTTTTCAAACGTTAAATTTTCTTCAGATAGCAGCTTCCGTTTTATATCAGATGAGCACACTCCACTCACTAACCGGTCTCTCAAACTTTCTGACAAAACCCGACCAAAATTAATATTGTGAAGGTTTTTCAATTTATTTACAAATGTTTAATGTCTTCATTTTGTTCCTGCGCAGCATTATAAAATGTGTAGCATTTGCTATTATTAATCTTTTGAGCTGTAATGATTAATGCGTGAATTTGTTAATTCAGCAAATGACTTAGTATCGTTGTGCCTTTTTTTTAATAAGACTTCAGCTTTTCATTTTACTATTTAAGTTCATGAGATTTTTACACACCACATGGGGAAGTCTCCGTTATTATATTATGCTTAATTTAGCTTCATGTATAAACCACACGAAGGTTTGGTTCTCACGTATTTTAAGACATTCACCTACAATTTGCGATGTAAAAACCAGAAATGTTGTGGTTCCCATGCCTTGAAAGTGCAGCTGCCTGTATCAACTTTTGCGTGAGAACATTAGAAATCTTGGGGGGACGATAATTGGTGGAAACCAAGCGTCGAAAAGAACAGCATCTTTACCACCGGCCTTTATCGAATATGGACATGCGAGTGTAGAGCTCCGAGAGTCAACGAAGTGCTCTATCTTCCTTGGTTACCTATCCCATTACCGAAATAAAAAATACCGGCACTTTATCGACAAGAACCACCGCCAATCAAACCACGAACACCTGAACAGCCTTTGAGAGGCAAGATGAACTGGGCAATTGGCAATTCTCCCGGTAAGTTTTTGTAGTATTAATTTGAAATAACCTGCGACGTTTTTCATAAAATGGGATATTATGGTAATGTTTGTATTGACTATACTAACCATTAGTGTTGTAAACTTTGATGTGCTGCATTTATTTTTATTTATATTTATCAGTGCACTAACGTTTTAAGAAACTTAACGTATGAGAAAATAATTGTGTACTGTTTTATCCTTTCGTGATAACTCTAGCTCTACCTATAGTGCATAATTTGTGGAATCTAACTCACACATAGTATTTTAAAATTAACACCCCTCTACACCAAGGATTCACTTTTAAAGGCTATTTGGTTTTTTGAAAAAGAGATTAACATCTATTTACAAAGTTGCAATATCGTTATGTGTTTTTAAAAATTTATTAAGAGAGATTCTTGAATTTGTAATTTAGAATTGCAGTTTGCTGTACTGAAATTTTGTAGATCGAAATCGATAGTTGACACCTCATGTGTCAGCAAGAATTTTACAACTTTGAATATATATTTTGCATATTTTTAATAATGCAATCGAAAGCTTCTACAATTAGCTTCCATGTGGAATATTTTGGTATCTGGTCTGATCTATAATTTATAATTCTATTGGAATAAGTGGGATTGTGATAGCAGTCAGTGATTGATTGAAGTTTATGTTCGGTTGATGAAATTAATGTCTGTAGAAGAGATGCAGTTTCTTCCCCTTGTCTTTATATAGTAAATTGCAAATGTTTACCAAATGCTCGACTTGTATGTACAATTTTTTTGCATGTAAAACACTCCCAACCATTGCCAGGACACTTGCTGGGCCCGTGTTCATGTATACAGCGGAAACAAGATTTCCTTTTCTTCCTTTCTAGTAGAACAGTTACTTTGTTTTCTTTAGCTTGAGCTTTGACCATTGTTTGTGGAATTTTTTACATACTTTTTGAGTGATCGTCTATGTAGGCTTTCATTGAAATTCAACCAATTACTTTCCGTACTTATCGACTTTACTTAACCCTTTGCCAATTCCATTGATAAGACAGTTTCATATGCTTTTTCAAACGTTAAATTTTCTTCAGATAGCAGCTTCCGTTTTATATCAGATGAGCACACTCCACTCACTAACCGGTCTCTCAAACTTTCTGACAAAACCCGACCAAAATTAATATTGTGAAGGTTTTTCAATTTATTTACAAATGTTTAATGTCTTCATTTTGTTCCTGCGCAGCATTATAAAATGTGTAGCATTTTGCTATTATTAATCTTTTTGAGCTGTAATGATTAATGCGTGAATTTGTTAATTCAGCAAATGACTTAGTATCGTTGTGCCTTTTTTTTAATAAGACTTCAGCTTTTCATTTTACTATTTAAGTTCATGAGATTTTTACACACCACATGGGGAAGTCTCCCGTTATTATATTATGCTTAATTTAGCTTCATGTATAAACCACACGAAGGTTTGGTTCTCACGTATTTTAAGACATTCACCTACAATTTGCGATGTAAAAAACCAGAAATGTTGTGGTTCCCATGCCTTGAAAGTGCAGCTGCCTGTATCAACTTTTGCGTGAGAACATTAGAAATCTTGGGGGGACGATAATTGGTGGAAACCAAGCGTCGAAAAGAACAGCATCTTTACCACCGGCCTTTATCGAATATGGACATGCGAGTGTAGAGCTCCGAGAGTCAACGAAGTGCTCTATCTTCCTTGGTTACCTATCCCATTACCGAAATAAAAAATACCGGCACTTTATCGACAAGAACCACCGCCAATCAAACCACGAACACCTGAACAGCCTTTGAGAGGCAAGATGAACTGGGCAATTGGCAATTCTCCCGGTAAGTTTTTGTAGTATTAATTTGAAATAACCTGCGACGTTTTTCATAAAATACAATTTGAGGCAGTCCTTTCTTACATCAGATTTGTATGGTTGTCGATGCAGGGGGTTTAATTTTTAATAATTTGCACATTATTTTATTGCAATATATGTACAAAAAAAGCTATTTCAGTATTTAGTAATTCAGGTGCCAGTAAATCTTTCAACATATTATATGCCTCGCTCCATATTAGTAGTTAGCAAAAGTGAGACCTTGTTTTTTTGTATACCATTACAGATGAAAAATTGTAATCTTTCAATATAAGAGGTTTTGAACTCTTAATTACCATACACTTTTTTGGCGTTTATCAACCATCACGTTTTTGTTACTAAGAAACACTTGTGTTGTTTGAATTTGCCCCGTCATCATTTATACTGTTGTGTTGTTACGTGCCGAAATCGGCATTAATCATTTTCAATTAAGTTTTAACTTGTAAGAATTTCGCGCCAATAATTTGAAAAGACGTGTGTGTATTTCCGTCACTTTAGACAGTGCGTTTGTGCGAGATTGCGCCGACGCGGTGTGAATAAGGGTGGTGGTGATTTCTGGCAGACGTGTCGGGACTGGTGATCGAGAGGCCAACAAATGTAGTTACCTTTGTGTCTTATCGTGTCTTTTTCTTGAGATGTAGGTTTCCTGCCTTCTACATAATTATCGTCCTTCATCCTATTCCTGTGTTCCGCTACAAAAAAAGAAGACAAATTGAATTTGGATTTCACCAGGGCCGACGAATTACTCATGTGCGAGAAGGATCAACGGAGCCTCGCTGTAACCATTACGGAGTGGCGCTGGAGTCGTCCTGCAGTTCACGTGAGTAACCTTTTGGTTTGCCTTAAAATTAGTATAACTTTTCTTATTATGTTGTAATAATTTGAATATTGCGTGACATAATCTTTTATCTGCGCGTCATTTTTACAATTATTTAACATTGCTACCAACTGACTGTAGTGGCTCGCGTACCGCACCGGCAGGGGTATAATAGTGTATTCTAATAAAAGACAAAAATCATTTTGTTAATTAGTTTGGGACATTACACACATTTACTTGAGGTGGCTGAACTCATGTAACTCTTAACAACCATGACTGCCAACTTGAAAACTAGGCATGTTTGGAAGCTATCCTAAACATAACAGCAATAAATTTATGTCCTGACCTTGAATTGCATTTGAGACAGGCGGAATATGTTTACATCCGAGAGATTGCCAAATTGTGTCTTGAATTTGTAGATTCAGGGGGTTTAAAAAGATTTGTATCTTGTCTGAAATGGAGAAGCATGAAAGCGATACAATTTAAAATTGTTATTTAGTACTTTATACTCGACTTGCTGATCAATACAGAAATTATAGAAATTATGTTACTAAACTAATTAGGAAATGCAGAAATCAGTATTACCTTACCAAAATTACAGAGTCCAACAATAATCCAAAGAAAATCTGGTCTATAATAAATGACAGTTTAAACAAACAAAACAAAAACATAAACCGTATTCCTGACATCTTAGGGAACGAGCAAAATTTAATTGTTTGTGACGAACAAAAAGCAAACATGTTCAATACACACTATTTAAACGTGGGACAAAATCTGGCCAGTAAAATAAACAAATCTTTCAATATACACAAGGATTTCATTAAGGCAAAACCTGTAGCTATTTCTATGTACATGTGTCCAGCGACAACGCAAGAAATTCAAAATCATATCAAATCTCTTAACAACAATACATCCTCTGGTCCTGATAACATTTCCAGTAAAATATTAAAATATATATGTACATATATACTTGAACCGCTCCAGCATAAAATTAATCTAGCTATGTCCAAAGGAAAATTTCCAGATTCTTTAAAACATGCAACTGTTATACCAATTTATAAATCGTCTACGCGAAATATCATTTCTAATTATTGTCCTATTTCGCTTATTAGTAATATTGCAAAGATATTTGAAAAAATTATTAATGTTAGATTATTATCATTTTTCGAAAAGCATAACTTATTATCAAAGTCCCAATATGGATTTAGAAGTAACATGTCAACTGATAGAGCTATATATGAACTAGTTAATAATATTACCGAAGGTTTGGATCTTAACACAAAGAAATTAGCTGTCTTTCTTGATCTTGCAAGAGCTTTCGATACTGTACAGCATGACTTGTTATTAACTAAATTACAAAACATGGGTATCCTAGGAATGCCATTAATGCTTTTAAACGATTATCTAAGCAACCGTACTAAAAGGGTAAAAATTAATAATGTTGTCAGCGATGAAGGCTTAATAAATTGTGGTGTTCCACAAGGAACTGTACTAGGTCCTACGTTATTCCTAGTATATATTAATGATCTATACTCGATAGATGTAGGTGCCAAATTCATTTCTTATGCTGATGGCACAGTATTGATTTTTGAAGGGGAGAGCTGGGAGGAAGCCGTGAAAAGAGCAACAACTGGAATGAAAGTAATTAAAAATTATTTAGACCTTAACCTACTCTCATTAAACATTGATAAAACTAACTTTATGCTTTTTACTATATATAAAAATCATCAACCGGATATTTTTGAACTAAAATTGCATAACTATGATTGTAACAATGATCCCAGATGTTCTTGTAGTGTAATTGGAAAAGCTAACGAGCTAAATTACCTAGGAGTACGTATCGATGCCTGCCTAAAGTGGGATGCTCATATAAAGATGCTAATAACTAGACTTAGGAAAACTATATATGTACTATACAATGTGAGAGACTTTCTAAACATAAAAATACTAAAAATGATATACTACGCCCTTGTGGATTCGGTATTGACCTATTCTATAATAAATTGGGGTGGTATATATAATGAGTCAATTAAACCCTTGGAAACACTACATAAAATGATATTAAAGATAATTTTGAAAAAGGATAAACTGTATCCTACCCATCTTTTATATCAAGAATCGCAATTACTAAATGTAAAAAATAAATATAACAAAGCTGTTTTAGTCTTCCTTTACAAAAACCCCAATATGTTGAATAAACTTAACCATACCCACAACACAAGAAATCTTCACAATTCCTATACCACTGTTCCTAAAACACGAACTACAATGCGTCAAAAATTTTTAGCTTATACTGGTCCTTATCTTTACAATAAGTTACCATCTGAAATAAAGAAAATTAACAGTTTTCATTTATTAAAAAAAAATTACCTCTTATTTGCTACAGCAAAACAATGATTGAGGAACAAACAATAGACCGTACATACCATAAGTGCAATTTTATTTATGTTATATTTGATATTATCTTCATTTTCATGTAACTTCTATAAATTTAATACTTAATTCAGAATGCTCATTGTACTAAATCTTATTTGTATTACAATTACTTTTATTTGTATGAGGCAAAACACCATCATATAGTCCTAACCACACTACTATTTTTACTATATTATTTTCTTATAATTAAATATCACACATACAAGGACATTTAGTTCTTAGGTGTGATTGAAATTGTTATTATTCTAACTTATATCGATATTGTAAATTGTAAATATTAAATGGTATTATTATTTATACACAAACAGAAGATCTATGTGTTGTCCAAATGCCTACATAAAATTCTATCTGGTTGTTACAAGCCGAAATTCGGCATTTAAACATTTCTAGGGGGTTCCTAATTTGTAAGTGATTTCACGCCAATAATTTAAAAAGACATGTGCGTGCATTTCCGTCCCTTGAAGTAGTTGCGTTTGCACAAGAGAATGCGCAGACGCGGAGTGAAGAGAAAAATGGCGCATTTTCGACACGTCGGGACTGGTCAGCCAGATGTCGAGACTTGTGGTTTATCTTTGTGCCGTTATCTTGTCTTCTTTTTCAGGGTATGTAGGTTTCCTTCCATTTTCTACCTGATTATCGTACCTTTACCTGTATTCCTGTCGTCTCTCTACCCAAGGAAGAAGAAGACAATTAAATTTGGATTCAACCAGGGGCGGAAAGAATACCCATGCTCGAAATGCCCAATGAAGCCCAGCTGTCGCCATAATAGCGTAATGCTGTAAGGAGTCCTACAGTTACGTGAGTACCCTTATCGTTTTTTTTGCATGTGATGTAGTAATTTAAAACATTTATATGACGTAATATCTTATCTGCGCATCATTTTGCAAATATTTATCATTGCTACCGACGTAGTGGCTCTTGTACATTACCGCCGGGTCTATAATATGGTTTAACTTTTTTGTTATGTTAATGTGTTTTACGATACATTAACTTATATTTACATTAAGTGGATGAGAACATCGATTAAGTCTAAAGCCAAGCATTTATTTGCTTTCGTAGATACTTTGTTTATTAGAAGAATAAAGAACATCTTTTCATCAAAGACAACGTCTAAATCAGTAAACTTTATAGCTGTTGGAGTGTGTCGTTATTTATGGAGTACTTTGTATTAATGATACACGTGTTTCATGTAAACCTAACAAAAAGCCATTATTTTGTATTTAAGTGGCGTTTATGTAAGTTACACCAAGCTAAGTGTAATGTTATTTTGTAATTTTAACATGAACTCAGAGTTTGTAACTGAAGAATACAATTGAAGGTCGTCAGAATTTAATAAATAAGTACATGTTAAAAGCATGCATAAGTCGTTGATAAAAATGACTAACAGGCTTGGCCCTAAATGCAATCCTTGGGAAATCTCTGAGGTAATGAAAAACTATTCAGATTCTACACCATTTATAAGTATAGATTGTGTCTTATTCGATAAGTAGAATTTAAATTAAAGAAGCAATTTGCCTAAAATACCGTACTTTCCCAGTTTATAAATGAGTATTTTG